>JAUTBT010085209.1:0-11764 GCA_032361225.1 Lepetodrilus schrolli | reverse complement strand
AGTCACATCAGTAGGCAGTCAGTCACATCAGTAGGCAGTCAGTCACATCAACATCAGTAGGCAGTCAGTCACATCAGTTGGCAATCAGTCACATCAGTAGGCAGTCAGTCACATCAGTAGGCAGTCAGTCACATCAACATCAGTAGGCAGTCAGTCACATCAGATGGCAATCAGTCACATCAGTAGGCAGTCAGTCACATCAGTTGGCAATCAGTCACATCAGTTGACAGTCAGTCACATTAGTTGGCAGTCAGTCACATCAGTAGGCAATCAGTCACATCAGTAGGCAGTCAGTCACATCAGTAGGCAGTCAGTCACATCAGTAACACTATTTCAGGTACGACTCCCACACAACTGAAATGTTGCAATTGACAAAAGATTTGAATTGAAAATGCATCAAGGGGAGATAATCATGTGCACACACCACATATGAAAACCATCTATGGACATTTGGCATATGGAAAAACATGGGAGAATATTATTGAGGATGCATTTTGCAAATGGAACGTCTCGGATATTGTAGGAATGAAGACAGGACTGCGAGGAATCAGCGTGTAACTTACCTTCTGTTGTCTCTGTTGTTATTACACAGGATGGTGAGATCGGACAGAAACAACTTCTTGACGTCCATCACCTCCCGGGTCATCTTGGACTGACGGATCATCGTCGCCACTACCTTCAGCACGGCTGTAACAATGAGAAACAGTGTCAGGAAACAACATGAAGAAACAACACAAGGGCAGCTGAAGAAGAAACAACCTGGAGTAATTTGTCAAGACACTAAAACTTTGGGTGGTTTTTAGAGATTATTTTGTGGATATCACAGCTTGTTAGACACTGAATTCATAAAAAAATATCTTTTAGAATCTACAAAGCCACTATTACGACATAATACTTTCAGAATGTTTTCCAGCTATATCATGATGGGGGTTAGTGAGGGTACTCATAAACCAAGAAGGCTAAAACCAATGTACGGTGATGGTTGTCAGATTACTGAAGTCATTACTACCCCGACATTCTGACATTCTGACATGACTGTATGAAGACTTATGAAAACTGTATGAAAACTCACCGGAGTTCTCGATGCGGAACTGTGACTCAGACTCCATGTGTTGACTGTGAACCAGCTCCAAAGTCATCCTCTCTGTCAGCAGCTGCAACATGTGGACAGTGACCACCAATCAGAAACAAGGAGACAAGTGACCACCAATCAGAAACAAGGAGACAAGTGAGCACCAATCAGAAACAAGGAGACAAGTGAGCACCAATCAGAAAAAAGGAGACAAGTTAGCACCAATCAGAAACAAGGGGACAAGTGACCACCAATCAGAAACAAGGAGACAGTCAGAACCAATTCAATATAAGAATACATGTAACAAATTATTAATATCAGTTGGTTGAATTTGGGTTCAAGATTACGTCACTCATACCACAGCTTGCAGGTATTGTGTGTACATATCCTGCTTATATTAGAACAGATATTGGAACAACTTTTTCGATCCTTGACCTATTAGTCGTATGCCTATTTGTTGTATCACAGCGAGACAGGTGGGTAGACTGCATTGCCCAATGGTGCTAGCATGTGTGACCATTTGAGCTATACATTATCCAGGCTTGATAGTTATATGTTTAAAGAACAGAGTTTCAATCATGTGGTACAATAACACAGAATCTGACCTCAAACAGAACATGTTAAAAGTATGACGGTACAATGATAGCTAGTCTGACCTCAAACAGAACGTTGTAGGTGGACAGCGTGATGCTGGCGACGTTCAACATGAGGCGGTCTCCAATCAGAGAGAAGAGGTTATGGAGGGACATGGCGTCCTGCTTCCTCTTGTGAGTGCTCCGCATCAGGAAGTAGCCCAGCAGCTTCAGCGTGTAGATCCGGATGTCTTCATTTGCTGAACCCAGCAGCTTGAACACGCACCTGTTGTTACATAGAGGATAAAGATAGAGGATATAGATCTAACATAAAAAGTGGTAAATCTCAAGATCTGCAAATAATTCTTCTTCTAGATCAAGGCTTGAGGCAGCCATCTTACATCTAGATGCATTCATACATTATACTGTTCTAAGTTTCTGGACTGCATCAGGTACTGACCAAACTTCTTGTAATACTCCGTAATCAAGTGAACTACAGCAACAATTAGTTCTGGCCAAGCCAGGACCTGGAATCTGACAGCAACATATGTGGAAGTCTGATGTCAGGATATTCAAAATGGCTATAATCTGGCACAGGATAGGTGGACTGTGGACGTCACAAACCTGATTCCTTGTTTCTTGTCAAAAGCCGGAACCATGGATGATGGATGTTCCGCCATTAACTGGACAACGAGCTGTAGAACGTCAATCAGATTGTCATCCTGAAACATGAAACAATCAACATAGGCATCAGATTGTCATCCTGAAACATGAAACAATCAACATGGGCATCAGATTGTCATCCTGAAACATGAAACAATCAACATAGGCATCAGATTGTGGAATAATCAAGGAATACAAATATTGACAGGTCTCAGACATGTAATAGTTATTTACAAAATAAGCTCTCCTACCAATTAATATACATTAAAACAAAAGGCAGAACATGTTAAAATCTCAATCTTTATCGCGGCACAAATCTGCGTCAGTCTCCTTTTCTAGAAGAATGGTCATCAGGACCGTTGTACTATGATCACTGTCTGACCAGGCTCTTGGGCATCTCCTGGGTGTCCCTCCTGGGTGTCCCTCTTGGGTGTCCCTCCTGGGCAAGGCATCGCAGGCTCTCAGTGAGGACACGTACCTCATGCAGTGTGGTCAGGTAGTTGAGGATACTCTGTAGCTCGTCTTCCAGGATTCCCTGGCCCTTCATGATGAGTTCCTTCACATACAGCAGCATGAACGACCTCAGTCGGATGATCTCGTCTCTCGTTGGTCTCTCGCCGTCTGTCAGAAAACAAACACAACAATGAGCAGGGGATTGTAATTGTTCGTTTAGTTTCTTTTTCAAACTAAAAATGTATTTCTTAGTTTTTTTATTAGCTATTTCCCTAAAAATAGGGAAGCCCATGTCAAAATTATTTTTAGGATTTTCGATATAGCGAGCAAATAACAGAGTTACCCCCCTTCTGGACATCTCAACAATGGTCTCACACATAGCAACCCAGACCACGTCTAGACGGTTATTGTCTTACAGTTGATAAAGAGCTTCATTAACGGGTGGCTCTGTACACATGGTACAGGAAGTTGAGTCTTGGAGAACTTGGTTATGGGTGTTGCTAGTAGGCAGAACTGACCTTGACACTTGGGGGTGATGCCACTCCTGTCCAGGGGGTTGACCACCCAGTAGTAGAACTTGAGTGTGTGCATCGTCTGTAACACTGCACTGACTCGCCGGATGTTGTTGTAGATGTCAGCGTCGTTGATGAACTCTGTTGCTAGGTAACAGTACAGCTTAGTCTGAACCTAGAACAAGACAAACAAAATGACAATAAAGTCGGAGAAAATTATGATGAATCATAAAGCAAACTATTAATGAATAATATTGTCTGTCTAAATTTTACAAACTATCTCACCAACAGGGTATATCTCAGTAGAATGTACACCTATAGCGTGCATGTAGTGAGATGTAAGACAAAGTTGGATGGACGAAGTTAGCGAGGACTAACCTCCACAGACGCTGTGACCCAGAGTGCAGGGTTGAAGAGGATGAAGTCAAACAGATGCTTGAGCAGATGGCCGCCAGTAGGGAGGATGACGAGGTACTTGGTCAGTTTGAGGAACGCCTCCAACACCGCCGAGTTGATGTGCACTCGGGACGACTGAAACAATGTCAGAACAATGTCAGAACAATGTCAGAACAATGTCAGAACAACGATACAATAGATATCTCAAAGGGTGTGAGTTAGTCAACCTAGTACTGCTGTGTCATACAGGAGAGGCCAGGCTTCTAGAGGCTGAAGTACAGCAAGACACATGCAGCCTGGTACACAAGCCACTACAGCAACCAATACAGCCCAGGTCACACTGACCTTCAGCCAACACAGCCCAGGTCACACTGATCTTCAGTCAACACAGCACAGGTCACACTGACCTTCAGTCAACACAGCCCAGGTCACACTGACCATCAGTCAACACAGCCCAGGTCACACTGACCTTCAGCCAACACAGCCCAGGTGACACTGACAGCCCAGGTCAGCCCAGGTCACACTGACAGCCCAGGTCACACTGACCTTCAGTCAACACAGCCCAGGTCACACTGACCTTCAGTCAACACAGTCCAGGTAAAGAGGACACACTGACCTTCTCCAGCAGGTAGCTGATGACCAGGAAGCCTCGGTTCTGTAGAAACTGCTGCTGTATGGACAGCGAACTCTCCAGCAGCTCACACAGCAGACTCATCAGCGACGCACTGCAGACAGAGAACAGGTCAACATTAACCCTAACACTGCAGACAGAGAACAGGTCAACATTAACCCTAACACTGCAGACAGAGAAAAAGTCAACATTAACCCTAATACTGCAGACAGAGAACAAGTCAACATTAACAAGACTTGATACTGAAAGATTCAAATAAGTATTGACCCTGGTATCTTTTCCATCATAATATCAGACTACTTGATGGATTTTCAATGATAAGTGTCTTCTCATGGACCTAGAAGGGAACGGGTTAACACGTGTATGTGGTAACTATGGCAACACTGACCAGGTGGTGGAGATGACTGAGCTCTCTTCATCAGGTCCATTGTCCACTGGACAGTCCAGCTGACCGAACAGCGGAAAAAGAATCTGTGGATAGAAACATCCGGTCAGTTGGAAACAGTGGACATCCTACATCCCTCACAACTACTTCCATATCAACAGGCATTTTACATACTACACCCTCACACTGGTTTCACAAATTGAGTACTTTATCCTACATGTATAACACCTAGTTCCATCCTACAAAACTCACAACTACTTCCATATACCAGGTATTTTACATACCACATCCCTCACAACTACTTCTATATACCAGGTATTTTACATACTACATCCCTCACAACTACTTCCATATACCAGGTAGTTTACATACTACATCCCTCACAACTACTTCCATATACCAAGTATTTTACATACTACAAACCAAACAACTACTTCCATATACCAGGTATTTTACATACTACAAATCTCACAACTACTTCCTTATACCAGGTATTTTACATACTACATCCCTCACAACTACTTCCATATACCAGGTATTTTACATACTACAAACCTCACAACTACTTCCAAATACCAGGTATTTTACATACTACATCCCACACAAATGAGTCATTATGGATTTAAACATAGCTGCAGGAATCATTTGCGACGATACATCCCACACAATTACTTCCAAACAACACATAGATAACTCAGAACTGACTATACATATCATGTATTCTACATCCGACATACTTCGCTAGTTCCACAGTTTTTACGTTAAAGCAATATAAAACTACTGCCTCGGCAATCATTAAAAATTCTACAACTCTCTGGTAAAACTCAATGTTGTCTGGACGATGTTGCTATGACAACACAGGTGTGACCTACCTGTATTCCTCCTAACGAGTGCAGTGTGCTGTGGATGGAATGTGTGATCACAGCCTTGACGTCCTGCAACATACAGACAGGACAGCTTCAGGACGTAGTCAGGACAGACACATGTAAGACATAAAACCAGTTTTTGTAACATTGTCGACATAGCAAAAAATGTACACAGAAATCTGAGTTTATACAGTGGATTGTTACGAACATCAGATTTAGATTTGATAGGAAACAGATTGTGGAGATAAATATACAATAGTGAGTCTTCCACTTGCAGATACAACATTACCTGTGTCATCAACGCGTGTGGGGAATGTAGGAAGTAAGACGGGTTTCCTTTTGGTGAGGATTCCAGACACAGTTGACTGTCACAGGCGATGGGGTTGTACATGAATACAATGGAGCTGGTCAGTTTGCCATCGTATAACACCTGTAACACATACAACACCTGTAACACATACAACACATGTAACACACACAACACCTGTAACACATACAACACCTGTAACACATACAACACCTGTAACACACACAACACCTGTAACACATACAACACCTGTAACACATACAACACCTGTAACACCCACAGCACCTGTAACACATACAACACATGTAACACACACAACACCTGTAACACATACAACACCTGTAACACACACAACACCTGTAACACATACAACACATGTAACACACACAACACCTGTAACACACACAACACCTGTAACACATACAACACCTGTAACACACACAACACATGTAACACATACAACACCTGTAACACATACAACACCTGTAACACACACAACACCTGTAACACACACAGCACCTGTAACACACAACTCAGTGTCTCATACCATGACAGTAGTAAGTGTGTAATAGATAGATAATCCCCAGGGAGTTGAAAAAGAAAACTGATCCAATAATAAGATAATAAATTTGTATTGCGTGCATCTGGTGCATAATATATATCCTTTATTTTCATTGTTATTATTATTATTATTTCTATTATTATTATTATTATTATCATTATTAAAATAGAAATAGGTTTCTTTAATTCTATGGCAACTACTAAAAACGAGATAACTCCTGCTAGAGTAGATAACAAGACAGTGAAAACATGGCAGTGATAGTTAATAGTACAGATGTGTCCCCATGTTTCTCTGGGGTTCTAATCAGACATTTGACCTCATAGAAAGGTCGTGTACTAAAAGAATGTCAACACTAGAAGCTGATACTCTTCAAGTAAAATGAGTGGATTATTAATTACATCACTATGGAAATCTTTTACCCATTGCAAGGAATAACTTGTAGATTAATTATACAGCTGTGCTATGATTCAGGAAGAAAATATGAACATTCCACAGTTACAACATCGATACAGAGAGAACAAGGAAATTAATTTTCAGTGGAAACGGAAATCTGTGGCTCCAAAAAAGGTTATCTAATGTGAAGTTAGTGCCAGTGTGTGAGACAACAAGCAGATATATAAATACTACTGTCAGTACAACTATTGACAGGTGAAGGTGATAGTATTCAGGGTATAATGACGAGAGGAAACACTACATTCACCATCACAAATATAACTACAAGCATGTCTACTACATAAAAATGTCCAGTGGTCCTAATAAGTACAACTATGCTGTGAAAGTTATTAATAGACAAAAGGCAAGATTATTAATGTCATATTAGCATGCACAAATAACACATAAACAGATAAACACAATATTTAACAAATAAAGTAATTAAATTAATAAACTCACAAAACCTGCATTTAATTTAAAGTCATACACAGCTAGCAATAATCGTTTTTCACAAAATTTTATCAAAATAAATTGGCATTAATTGCGACAGTAAGTCTTGTGAGGGTAATTTCTGCTGACTACTGGTGACACCTAGTTGGAGATATATCATTAGATACATGCTAACGAAGATTATGTTTAATTAAAATCAATACATCATGGTTTGAAAACAGAACGGCTTTGATAAAAACATTCCAATGTACGTAAACCACGAAAATATCTGTAGATAAAATGATAAAATTACGTGAACATTATTGCACGGTTGCTATGAATGACGTCTGTATCGTGGTGTTTTCACGTCACAATGGGCGATCGTCAACTGCGTAGCGCATTTAGATGTTTGACCAGTTTATGTGGCCAGATTTTGAATGAATCTTGGGATATCTCGTTTCAACTATTAGCAGAATGTGGTGAAAAACTAACTGGTTGAAAAAAAAGCTTTAGAAAATCAAATGCATAAATATATAAATATTCAGGTAAGAATTTCTTTGGGCCATAATACCATTATAAAGATCAACTAGATGTGATTGTATGCTGTTAGCATGTGATTGTATGCTGTTAACATGTGATTGAATGCTGTTAATGTGATTGTATGCTGTTAGCATGTGATTGTTTGCTGTTAACATGTGATTGAATGCTGTTAGCATGTGATTGTATGCTGTTAACATGTGATTGTATGCTGTTAACATGTGATTGAATGCTGTTAACATGTGATTGAATGCTGTTAACATGTGATTGAATGCTGTTAATGTGATTGAATGCTGTTAACATGTGATTGAATGCTGTTAACATGTGATTGAATGCTGTTAACATGTGATTGTTTGCTGTTAACATGTGATTGTTTGCTGTTAACATGTGATTGAATGATGTTAATGTGATTGAATGCTGTTAACATGTGATGAATATTAGAAACCACTAGGAATTTAATCATGCAACAACCACCAACAACATTACAACAACCACCAACAACATTACACAACTACTGAACATCCACCTAAACCACACAGCTAGGCTAACATAGCCTCCACTAAACTATGACACATCTGCAGACGTTGAACACAGCGTACCCTCCGCGCTCCATCAGTAACATACGGAGGACTCTCATTGTCAAATCTAAACTGGCTCTGTGAAAAAACAGGAGGACATATGTTAGAAATGTGGCAGGAAAGTGGACGGTGGAGGACTTAAGATCATCCCTGGTAGATCACACACAATCTGATGTTCTAGATCAAACACAATCTGATGTTCTAGTTCACACGCAATCTGATGTTCTAGTTCAAACACAATCTGATGTTCTAGTTCACACACAATCTGATGCTCTGGGCATCTCCAGGTGCCTCCAGCAGATAGAAGGTTTATGGAGGAATTGCACACTTCACTTTACGCATCTCAATCGTATAAATTCCAGTCCCCACTCATTTTAATACCACGCCACACTAGTATCAATTCCACGTCCCACTCAAATCAATTCCTACCAATTCAAACAGTAAACACAAATCTTTTTCGAATTATTTGAAATACCGTTATATGAACATTGATTATCATTAATGACAACTAAACTAAAGATACTAATTAATAATGTGCACTTCTTGTTTATCAATTGAGATGAATGATATTGTCTTGATGTTTATAATATTACAATTGACCAAACTGGGCATGTTTGTATTATTAGGGTCCAATTTTTTATTTTTTTGTTCTTTTTTTTTGGCGATTAATTATTGACAAAAACAATGAAAGGTTTGAATCAATATGAACATACGTGTCTTAAATTTACTATAATACCAGGATAAATATGTCTGAAATTTACTATAAAACCAGGATAAATATCTTTGCACAGCTGAAATGTTGTGCTACTGTTTGTTGCTAGGGCAAGTGAATTATCGTTTTACGTCACAGCGGGAATGTTTCACCGCTTGTTGCTAGGGTGACTGACCTTGTATCCAGGACCAAGGTGGTACATGGCGATGATCTGGTGTTGAGGCACGGCCTCGCTGAACAGATACACAGTGGACATCTGACCACAGAACATGTGGTCAGTGTCACCATCTGTACTGGACCCCAGGAAACACTTGTCGAATGGCTGGAACATGGATTTAGTCGAATGTGGATGAGTTTGTACAACACTCATAACATGGGAAATGATGGAGCAATGATTACATGTGAGGACACAGGGTTCAGTGATAGAATAGTAATGTTTACATTTGTTTAATATTATAGATATTCTAGATCTAAAAATATATATAAATTAAGTAATTTATGATGTAAAAAAAAAGTTAAATCTTTTTTTTAAAATTTACAAAATATAATAAAGGAGACATGCTACCAGTCTAGGTCATCCTCACCTCGCAACCTAACATATAACAAGGGAGGGCACTTGATGCTACGGCCTGGGTATCATTCCACGAAGCTCTCTCATCTACTACGAGACCATAAGTACTCTTGTAGCACATGGCACTCGGGCACTGACAACACTGCTACGATCTTCTTGTAATGAATGTGACGCAGAGCATAATGTGTACCTTATCCTCACATGATGAACTCAACATCTTCATATTAAAATTATTACTTTATCAATTATTTCTATAGTAAGTTCAGGTGAAATGCCAGCTGATGACTAGCTTTATGACAACTGTCTGTACTTAAATCACTAGTGTTCGACTAGCCATCTGACATCTGTCTGTAGTTACATCACTAGTACTGATTAGCCATCTGACAACTGCCTGTGCTTACATCACTAGTACTGACTAGCCATCTGACATATGTCTGTAGTTACATCACTAGTACTGACTAGCCATCTGACAACTGTCTGTGCTTACATCACTAGTACTGACTAGCCATCTGACATCTGTCTGTACTTACATCACTAGTCTTCGACTAGCCATCTGACATCTGTATGTACATACATCACTAGTACTGACTAGCCATCTGACAGTACTTACATCACTAGTACTGACTAGCCATCTGACATCAGTCTGTAGTTACATCACTAGTGTTCGACTAGCCATCTGACATCTGTCTGTACTTACATCACTAGTACTGACTAGCCATCTGACAGTACTTACATCACTAGTACTGACTAGCTATCTGACATCAGTCTGTAGTTACATCACTAGTACTGACTAGCCATCTGACATCTGTCTGTACTTACATCACTAGTGTTCGACTAGCCATCTAACATCTGTCTGTACTTACATCACTAGTACTGACTAGCCAGGACATATCAGCTGACGAGACTAGCTGTCCATCAACGTAGCATCGTATCTCAGACTTGCTCCAGCGATTGTAAACGTGGGCAATGCTGATCATGTACCACTGTAAAACAACACATTTACAGTCAATATATCCGTACAATCATTTATAGAAAGGTACTGAACATTAAAAAAATAAATTCATTAGATTATTCCCAAGTAAGATAATTGTTGTCTGAATTCTATCAACATTTTCATTCCAGATTACCCATTTAACAACACAGTGAAGAAATTGGGTGCACATGTACCCACCTTCCTAGGAATGAACTCGTAGTTAGCACAGCTCTGAAACCCTTTGCCCTTGACCTTCATGGAGGTGATGACCAGCGACTCTCCCACAAAGTGGGCAGAATACCCGACACCCTTGCTCGTGCGGAAACTGTCACCAGAAAACAAAATATACAAAATATACAAAATATACAAAATATACATCTGACAAGTCCCTTTCTGCTGTCTGTGGCTAAAATATTTAATACCAATTAATAATCCCAGGAACATGATGTTAAAATGATCCAGCATTTACTGTTCCATTTGTTGATCGCTCCAGGATGTGAGTGAGTCAATTGTTACTTAATGTCTGCCGGCATCTCTCCCCCTCACATGACATGCATACGCAGGTTATAAGAACATAGAAAGATGCATAAAAAACATGTTACCCCATTCTATCACTTCATACAATAACTGAGGGCTGTAACCTCCCCACCAAGACTGTCAAACATGAGACACTCAATATAGGATACTGTCAGACATGAGACGCACTCAACATACGATACTGTCAAATATGAGACACACTCAATATATGATACTGTGCATAGCCAGGGGCAGGGTTCGCCATGACAAACAAAATGTACGTATTTGAGAAAATTATTTTATGGCACAGGTCTTCTGGCCTAATAGTAGCTACACACCTGCCATATATTTCAGATAGAATCTCATCAATGAATGTAAAACTTTCTGCTTCCGGTGAGTGAGTGAGTGAGTGAGTGAATTATTGTTTTACGTCACAGCGGGAATCTTTCACCCATACATGATGATGAATGAATTAATTATACAATATGAATGGATTAAAATTAAATGCAACATGAAAAACATGCCGAAAAAGTTTGATTAAAAGTGAATATATGACTGAACAAATGGAATAATGAAATTGAATAGGATTAAATATTG
>JAUTBT010085208.1:0-11766 GCA_032361225.1 Lepetodrilus schrolli | reverse complement strand
CCCCAGGGCGGGATTTGAACCTGGAACCTTTGGCTCCGAAGTCCAACTGTTCTACCACTGCGCTACCACCCGCCCCAAAATAAAAGTAAACAAATATTCTTTAAATCAGTAGATAAAACAAACAAACTCCTGATCAAACACACTGCTGATAAATGTTCAGAATATTTCTTTCATCAGTAGTAAAAGCAGACGGCAAAACCTGTGTTGTCATGGCGATATTCATCACTGTCGGAGAAATACTTTAATCATATCTAACTTGATTACCTTTGCATTGAGAGTATGTTGACTTAGATTTATAGTTACATTGGAAACAGAATAAATATTCTCGATATATAGCATGCGACTTTTCATTCAAACTCATGGCCTCATGATAAGATTGTGTTGAATTCGCTGTGTCTACATTCATGTGGCAAACATGACAAAATGATATAATTTCATTTGGATCATTTAACCTGTTCAACGATTAATTTCTCTCCTTGAAGTCCTAATTAATTTTTAAACATGCCCCAATATTTTTTTTCAAATTTGTTTATGAAGATAAATATTGCATGTTTCTAAAACTTTAGTTCAGCAATGCTTATCATCTACATCACTGTTTGCTTTGCATTCATTAAGTTTATTTTCAAAGGTCTGAATCCGTCTTACCAATATGACATTATTTCATTACAATTTATCACGTTTACTTGCATCCCATAACCATAACGAAAAAATGCCTCAAAGGCCCATAATCTCACAGACCCATTATTTCCATGACCCAATCTTATCCCAGCTACATGACCCAAGATAAAAAAAATATATATTATTTTCCGTTCTTTGGGTCTTCGCAGTCCTTTGTAAGCATCCTGATCAGTCTACTTCAAAACTTCAAAAGCATGAGTTGAAAGGGCCAAAGCTTCGATGATCCCAGTCAGTTTACAAGCGAAAACAATTTGTGCCGAGGCATTGCCCTAGAGGCTCATGGGTATTGGCCTCTACAAGACATCTGATGGACTGGAGACTAAAATCAATATCTCAGTAATGAAGGTGGAGACAAACGGCAGGAACAAGCTGAATTGATTATTTCAGATTTCACAAGCCTTGGCCCAGACTGCCGATGATATATTCCTGGATTAAACGGAAAATCTGAATTTGCGATTTGGAGCGCATTAATTTATCATATTGAAAATGATATGATACATTGCATAGGAATTATTGATGAATAAGGCCATAGTTATTTAATTCCCTGGTTTACCGATTATTCAGTGATAATTTGGCATGGGCGGTCGGAAAAAAAAATATATAGAGTTTGATATTTTGGCAAGTCAGTCAGGTCAGGTCAAATATAAAAATACTAACAATTGGTGATTATGAAGGAAATAAATATAATATAAATATAAATGTTATAAACACCAGTACACATAACTTGGTGAGATTTAAATGCACAATTGTTTTCAAATTTCAATAACTATCTAATCAAGGATGGTTCCAACCATTAAAATTAAAATGCCATAATGTCTATATATATTTTAGTGGACACCATGTCATAGAGAATTATTGACCATGTTAACATGACCCGTAAATAAATATCCATGTATCTTACCCATAATCCCTGAGCCAAAATGGCGCTGGGAAGGCCCGGAACCTGCCATGACTCTATCAGATATTCTATTTTCCTGAAATTCAATAAAGAAAATCACAATACACTTAGGTGATAATGGTTCCTATTGGAAATTTCCTGAGGTTATCAATGTTAACCAGGTGGGAATTTCATTTAACACTGATGAAAAAAAAAGCAATAATTTATTTCAAAGATATTAAAATAACCATGAACATAGAATTGCAAATTAAAATCTATTGTGAGGAAAGAACAAAACTGACTCAATTAGTTTTATATAAATATACAATTAAAATTCAATGTCATCAATAGTTATAGCAAAGTGAAGAAAACAAAAAAATAATAATTATAATTAACATTAGAATTACATGAAGAATATCCATTCAAATTCAAATGTCATACTGATACATTTTACTTATTAAATTGTGTATTAATTTACAATTAAAAACATACAATCACAGTTTGTTGACATATTTCATGGTCAAATGTATTTTACCTGAAAGCATGTACATTTGATTTGTCTACACAAGTAATTGGGCAAAAAGCTATACATTTTCTGCAGGTCCCACTGGCTTTCATATTTTCATAGTTTTTCATAGTTTTATATTTTTTATTGTGGGATAAAAAATACAAAAATTAAATATAATATGAAAATATTAAAGCCAGTGAGACCTGCAGGAAAAAGTAGCTTGCTGCACAATATACTTGATGGACAAATCAAATGTACATGGTTATTACCTTCAAGTAAAATATGTTTGACCATTAAATATGTCAATAAACCGTGATTGTATAAATGTAATTTATAATAAACATGTACAAAAATCTATTCAAAAGTCAAATATTGTACAAATGAAGCTTAACAAAAATTAATATATATATATATAGTTTCCAGTATATATAAATAATTTAAATCCTTGAGCTATTCCAGAAAACAGCAAGTTTCATAAATTGTATAATTTTGTTTATGTTCCTCTTCAGTTTTATACTGATAAGGCCATAGTTATTTGATTCCCTGGTTTTCGGAATTATCTGTGATAATTATGGCTCGGGCAGTCCAAAATTTAAATAAAAATAATTTTATCTTTTAGCCAGTCAGTCGGGTCCAATATAATAATAATAATAATAATTGGAGATTATGAATGTCCGGTTGACAGAAAATATATGTAAATTTCAACACTTTTTATAAACACCAGTGCAAATAAATATGATTTGAATGCACACTTATTTTCAAAGTACTGCATGTCAATAGCATCAATTTATAGTTTTATTCTACATATTTACCAGTAAGCAATCAAATTGGCTTCAAACCCATTTCATGTCGGTCTTTGTTCATTTCCAATGTTAATTTATTCGACTTGTTACTTTACTAATTATTATTAAAATGTTCTAAATTGTAGTGCACTGTCTGCGGAAAATAATAAAAATAATAATTTGTATTTTCCAAACTGGAAAAAATCTGGTCAGCATGTCCGCAAACCATTGAATCAATTAATCCTCTACCTGCTGGATTAGACCCAGACAGTGCTCATTAGCACATTTCCAGTTGCCTCTAGCATGGAGAGAGTTAATCTGTATTATATGTATAAATCTTGACTAGCTAATTATAAGTGCTTGTATTTTCCTAATTCAACATGACTGCAGTTCAAATAATATCTTTAATATGACCAACACAATTAGTTAAATCTAAATAATAGTTGTGCAATTACTTAATTAATCGTATGTGGAGGTAATTAGAGCCCTGCTATCAACACATGTGTATAAACCACATTTTTAGTGTACTCAAATATTTAACATGATATAATAATGATAAATATATATATATTTTTAAAAATATAATAGAAACTTTAATTTCTGACCAATTTAGTTAATAATAATATATGTACAAAGCCACTATTCTATACATATTCAGTGTGTGTGTATATGACTGTATTCACTATTGTACAATTACATTAAAAAGTGGTTAACAGTCAACGCAACAGTTGTAATTCAAATTAAATTGATATATTTTGTTATATTACTATACCATTTTAATTTAAATTGTCTTCATTTTAACTCTATTTTTATTTAATGATGTGACAATTTTAGAAAATTAAATATGCATTCTAGCTGAGTAAATGGAAGTAGTTTCCAAACTACATTTGAAATTACATATTTAGAAATAGAGCTTTACATTATGGCAAAACAAACACATCTTATCGACATCATTATTAGTTATGGACGTGTCGTATCCAATATATTAAATATACACCAAACAAGCTGGTGGTAGATTTGCTGATGTATAAATAAACGATGCTTTGCAGAGGCGTCAATATATAAATTTGGAATCGTCCAAAACGGGGATGTCAGGTTATATATGAAGATGAATGTAAAACCACATGTGCCAATTTGATAAATCCAAAAATTGTATTACGGGCACACACTAGTAATATGTGTCCGTCATATGACATGAGTGTTAGATTTCTTAAACGTAGTCTATTTCAAACTGAAATTATTCACATAGCATCTAGTTAATTTCAAGCAAGCATCCGCCATTTTGTTGGGAAAAGTTTCTCGATCCGTCGACAATTTTGCGATGCGATGAGAGAGAAAAACAGAGTGACACGAAATATAATATCGATAAATACTACTTTGAACATTATTCCACCTAATCGTCGTGGAACTGTAATTTTAAGCATACGTTTACTGTATTTTCCTTTCGTGTGAAATGCATCTAGCACGAGCCGACTTGCCGGTCGACTGTAGAATTTAGGACACCCCCATTTGCTCGAAGCAGTCTGGAAGTAAAGTCTAAAGATAAATGCAAAAACCTCCACTAATTATCGCTAAATAGATGCAGGATATCACTGAGGCAATATTACTGTAAATGCATATGTTTCATTTAAGTTGAAAAACAGCAATAACTTATTTTCTAATATTTTATAATTACTCTCAGAAATGGGCTGTGTCGCTATGCATAATGGACGGGTCCCTTTCCTCCGTGACGGAGGGTAGGGAAATATTATTTCATTCGCAAAATATGCACTGAAAAAAGACTGGACAGACCGGAAAAAATAATGCCGTGAAATCTTTCAACATTCTACTTATGAGCTACAAAAAGAAAATCATGCTAACCTTCTTTTTCAACGTAGTATTGAGATGAAAACCCAGTCAGTATGTTTTCATCGAGATAGGTTCTCACGCCAAGATGGCAACTATACATTTGCGCATGCGTGCAATTTAGTATGTACCCCTCATTTTAAAAATGCGCATAAACTATTATGACTGCAATATTAAGAAGGAAAAAATGAAAGAAATTGTTCGTACGATTCAACTAAATATTAGTGAGCTGCTTTCATCATAATATACAAGCGAAAATAATATTAAAACGAGCGTGATCAAACGATCACATGGAATAATACTTCCGTAATGACCATCCACAGTATTCATTTTCTAATGATAGTAAATACTACTACGATTTCTTAATGTTTGTGAAACTAACATTTGACAGAATTGTTATTTATATATTTTTTTTTAATAATACACAAATTATGAGTAATAGTTTAATATCGTCATCCTTACCAATACATGTTAAACGATTTGAATAGCGTGACCTGAAAGATTGCCCTAGTTATGCGTTACAATGATTCAACAAAATGTTAAGCCCCTTCAACACGGAGAAATAATCAGCTGATGTTACGTGATATCATTCAAATATATAGAGTCTGAGTAACAATGATCTTTTGTGATAACCATCTCACTAATGAAATGTTCAAATTGCTCAAGAGTATATGTAAGATATACATGTGCGTTCTGGTCATTATGAAACCGCACAGACACATTACATGTGCGCAGGTTTGCCTAGAGTAATTTCAAATACTATTATACTATCCGACAGATAAAAACACTCACAAATATCCAGATTGATATAGCTTCAATACTAATAAATAATTTCCTCTTTAAAAAAAAAGAAAAGAAATGCCGTATACATCTGTCAATAGCGTGCGGTAATATAATCACAATTTATATAGGGCCTCATATATATGCGGAAATGATATATAAATAGATAGCTAGTAAAAATATATTCAAAAGACGTATAGTCCATGGCCGCGACTTGTAATGGGGCAGGAGGAAATGGCGCCTCTCTATTTAAAGCAAAATATAAAATAGATCAATTATTTTTTTTTAAATAAATGGAGAGAAAAAAAAGATAGTGTAATTCTTATATATTTTTGTTCTTACAAAAACTGAGGTTGTTAATGAAATGATTAATTTTGAAGTTTAGATGAAAGAAATTGATTCAGTACGTATCTGTTTAAAAAAAAGGTTCCGAGGGCTAAATCCACAACCTCCATGATCTAGAGGATTAAGCCTATAACTCTGCGCATAGATCGCTGCCTCGGACATGAATGTCACTTTGAAGTATTCATACAATTTCATGCACATTCCAAAATAATAAAATTTAAAAAATTAAAATCACGATAATAATAATATAATAATGTAAGCATTTATATTGCCACAAATCCACGCTCGAAAGCTCATTGCGCTACATTATTACCCCGGTCAATGGACCAGTGTGCTTTCACTTTCCTTTTCAACTCCCTAGGGAGTATGCAGCCCAAGATAATATGATTTAACCTCACGAAATAAAGGTTACCACGGTTTATTTTTAAAGGATTAAAAGTAAAATATTACAACATTTAATTTAATGTTGTATAACTCAATGCGTCATGAAAAAAAATGTACTTTTTATATGTAATGATGTGCAATAATAATATTGTACTTTTAATGCAATGCTATAGAATTTATTTTAAAATAGTCTGTGATAACTATCTAGGTATATCATAGTTTATAATAGATAACTTATTTTTCCCTAAAGTGGATTTGTTTTCTTTTTTGTTTATTTATTATTTTAAAAAATATTGGATTTTGGAGTATGGTACCAAGAGACTTTTTATATCATTTATTAAAGTTTATATACGTCTAAGTTGGGGGATACTTTGACGAGATTTTAACATGCAGGAGAATAATTAAATAAATGAAACTAACGTATCCGCATACAAATTCAAATATACACATTTTATTCATAAACATCTACAAGGTTAATGTAACCTTATGCCATAACATGTTATTGCGTCTGTAAATTAGAATTTGAGTGTTATATTTGGCCATTGGTATTTGATTCCCTTGTTTACGGATCCGTCGATCCGATTTTTTTTCCATTTTGGAAAATAAAAATAATTATTTGTATAATATTGCGCCGTAAGTGTATTGGCCTTTAGAAAATTATAATAATTAATGGTCAAGGAACAGGTCGTATAAACCATCATTGAACTTGAACAAAGACCGGCAGGCAATGGATGACACAAAGTCGAGGCCAGTTTCATTTGTTAATGGTAAATATAACTATATATATAACAAAAGTCTAATTTATAACAATTATTAGTATTGAAAAGTTGTACTTAATATGCGCATTCAAAATCTAAATAATGTATGTGTGCTCGTGTTTATAACAATTATTGGCAATTATATTGATCAATTATATTTATTTTCTATCAACCGACCATTCATGAAATCGAATTATTATTATTTTTATATTGGACCCGACCGACTGGCCAAAATATCAAATTATATTTATTTATATTTTCGACGACCCGAACCAAAATGAGTAAGTGGGATATAAGAGATTTATACTCCCGCTCATATAACTTAACCCTCTCCCTGCTGGATTAGACATCGGCACTGCTCTTTAGGGTATCTCCGGTTGCCTTCAGAGGAGAGGGTTAATGGCATTAAAAATGCTCCCTTTCGGCTGCTCAGACGTGAACCAATCATATCTCAACATTTTAATATCGAGATAAGGCCATAGTTATTTGATTCCCTGGTTTACGGATTTTTCTTTGATAATTTTGGTTCGGGCGGTCGAAAATATACATAGTATAATTTTATATTTTGGCCAGTCGGTCGGGTCCAATATAAAAATATTAATAATTGGAGATTATATATGGTCGGTTGACAGAAAAAATATATATTATGTGATTTTTCTATTTATAAACTCCAGTTTTTCAAAGTACTGCTTGTCAATTGCAGTAATTGTTATTCATTATACATTTATAGTCTGTGTCACACCTTGTTCTGACCCAAATACTCCTATTCAAAATATCGCTCTAGATCAGATAAGCAAGTCTAGATTCACTGGAGAACAAGCTCTGTGCAAATCTGATCTAAATTTTTTTAATCAATTGATCATTATATCTTGTATATCTTGTAACTGTCTGTATATCAGATGGTAAAGAATTTCAGCCGCTCCTTTCATATAAATATAATACCAATCAGTATAATTTATATTTAAACTATCACCATCTGACACTATGGATAGTCTAATACTTTTATTTTACATATTTACCAGTAAGCAATCATTTCCTGCCGGTCTTTGTTCGTGTCCAATGATGATTTATATACGCCTAGTTCCTTCACCATTTATTATTATACTTTTCTAAATGCTAGTTACACTGTCGGTAGAATATAATAAAAACTTCTTTTTTCTCTTCTCCAAACTGACGGATCCGTAAACCATGGAATCAAATAACTATGGCCTAAGATAAATAAAAAAAATTAAATAACTGACGTCTCAAGTTGTATTCATTCAAGTATTTTCTGTTCTGATGCTCGTGAAACACGTAGACTTTATAGATGAGATTTACGAATTCATATATGCTTCACAACAATATATTCATATATTTACTGTGTATATATCTTACTTGTTCTCTTACGGAATTAATTATATAACTGTCCTGTGATATAAATTAAAGAATCATAAGAGCCGCTCTGATAAAAGTAGGTGAAATATTCTTAAAAGCTGCTCTAAATACCACTTTAAAAAAAATAGTATAGTTAAATGTCCAAAGCAATTAGAGGAATATTTTATTTTTTCCTCCCCCCCCCCCCCTTATATCACGGCTTGTCAATTTCGGGCAGGAGGAAACCAGCAACAACCGTAGCGCTGAATGTTGCAGTAAACCTGCGAGCATCGGCTGGTACTGACTAATGCTATAGACGACACCCAGCTTTACCTCAGTTTCAAACCATCCTCACCATCATCAACTCAACACACTTTTGATATTATGTCAAAGTGCATCAAGGAAATTACTCTGGATGACTATAAACACTTCTTGAAACTCAATGAATGACAAAACTGAAGTCCTCATTATGTGTCCTAAGTCTGCGATACCCAAGCTGTCAGTTTCAGGCCTCACCATAGGACAATGTATAATTCAGGCAAGTTAGGAGGCTCGTAATCTTGGTGTTATGTTTGACTCTTCCCTTGGTCTTGTGTCTCATGTCATTGCCACTTGCAAACAGGCTTATTACAACATCAGAAACATCAGCTTGATTCGCAGATATATTGACAAGAAAGCCGCAGCAACACTAATTCAGGCCTATGTCATCTCAAGACTTGATTTTTTTACTGCAATGCCCTCTTGTACGGTCTTCCAGAATCTCTCCCATACAAACTACAAAAGGTTCAGAATGCAGCTGCTAGAGTTGCAACGCGGACACGCAAATGGGACCACATTACACCAGTTCTTCGAGAGCGCCACTGACTGCCAATACTCCAGCGCATTCAGTATAAGCTACTGGTGCTCGTTTTCTGCTCCTCCATACCTCTTCGTTCTGGCGACCAGAACCTGAAAATTGTTAATCCAGCACGCACCCAATCCTTTGGTGGCAGATGTTTCCAGACTGCTGGCCCCCGAATTTGGAACAATCTCCCGTTGGAACTTCACTCAAAAATTAACTCTGTGCTTTTAAAACCAGACTTAAGACATTGTTGTTCAAACAGGCATTTGATAACTAGACCGTTTCTGTTTCTGACTACTGACAATTTTAATGTTTACTCGAAGCGAATCTGAGCTGGATGTTTGCGCTATACAAATATTTATATATCTTATCATATCATGTATGTATGTATGCATTAACTATTGGTATACTCTGTTCCATTTAAGCTGACATTGTCGATAGATTTGAAAAGCTGGTCCAATGTGAAAAGCAATTTGTCCATACAGTGAAATGGTGACAATATACAAAGCGATGCAGGCAATAGTGGACACAAAGTTGAAGTCAATTTGATTACTACCGGTAAATATGTAAAATGAAAGTATAATTTATAACAATTACTGCTATTGACAAGCATTCCACTCTAAACAACGTATGTGTACTGGTGGTTATAACAATTATTGACAATTATATCAATCGACCATTTATAATCTCCAATTATTTTTATTTTTATATTGGACCCGACCGACTGGCCAAAATATCAAATTATAGTTATTTATATTTTGGACTATCCGAGCCAAAATGATCACAGACAAATCCGTAAATCCATAATTCTATAATATATAGAGGCATTTATCAAAATACGACGGAAAATTCACACACGCGTGTATGCATATAAAAGCATCCATAACCATGTGTGTGTGTGTATAAAGTTGGGCAACGCACAGGGGGTTCATACCGGCTCCGTGGTGTAAAGCTTAGAGCGTCCTCCCGGAGAGCGGAAGGTCGGCGGTGCAAGCCACGGCCGCGTCATACCAAAAGACGTTAAAGGATGGTAGTTGTTGTCCCCCTGCTTGGCGCTCAGCATTAAAGGGAAGTATTCAGCAACGGCTGGTCGGCTCAGTCGGTTTAAAGTGTCTGAGCGGGATGTCCATATTAACTGCGGCATATGATATTCCAAGAGAGCTAGCACTAGAAAGACTGGTGGAAATCCAGACTAGCACAAGCAGACAATAATATTCACCGCTCTCCAGCTCCATGGTGTGAGACACATGCGTCCCAATGAGGGACCAGTCTGCCGAAATGAGCTAAGCTGGAAGGCGACTGTCAAAGCAGTAAACACACACACACGCGCGCGCACGCGCACACACATACATACATACTAGTATACACAGGGGGGTCTAACACACACACACGCATAGACATATACATACACATACACACACTCACACACACATACACATACATACACATACATACACACACACACACACACACACACACACACACACACACACAAACACTCTCCAGGGCACAGGTAGTATCTTCAGACCCCTAAGACCCACCCCTAATCCGCTGCTGATTACATGCTATAATTTTCTTTAGCTATTAAATATGATAACATTAAACAATATAATATTGTATTATAGAATAAATATTATATAAAATACGTGCTATGCATAGTCTTCTTTTCCTTTTATATTATTTTACCAAAGATAATATGTTTTTTAATCACACTCATTACCTATTCGAGAGTAAAATTGTAATGTATTGTTTGAACTGACTGGTTCGACAGACTACATGTAATGGACAGATTCAAAGGTAGACACGGGTATTATGTTCAAAGTGGTTGGCCGATGTACCTATGTAGACGATGTCGAATGATAGACAGGCAGGCAGGCATGTTCAGTTCTGTTCAAAGGCAGGCATGTTCGCGGGGAGGGTGGTAGCGCAGTGGTAGAACAGTTGGACTTCGGAGCCAAAAAAAGGCAAGTTCGCCACGTAGACAGATTTCTTGAAAACCTTGATTAGATGTGTACAAGTGTTTCTTGCAAATACAGTTCTTGTTTTGTAGAGAAACAAACATGAATGGCCGCCATATATTTATGTCAGCATCACCTAAAGAAAGGTCAATGGAAAATCACGAATGGAAGGTTGCGTTGACATGTATTACTTCAATGCACACGATCACAGCTATAGATATATTCTATATAGAGAATACTATTATAATTTATAAAAATAATAATATATGTTTTCTTGTTATTATCTCCATGAAATCTTAATTTATTCACTAATATTTCTGTAGAATAGAATTCTATCAATAACAAACAATATTCATAATATATCATACGCTCTATATTACATCTTACCCATTGAGATAACTTGTTCTTGTGGAAGTAGTCCAAGGTTAAGGAATCAGCCTTCCGCTGGCTGTTTCTGACTAAGTAATCTATGCCTCCAGCGACCTTATCAGGCATTGTTAAACATTACGTAAACTGCTCAATACAAACTCTTTTTTTCTTCTTCTAGAATTAGAAAACATGGTGGTCCACTGGGGCGTCATTGTTCAGAGAACACTTTCCATGGATCTATATTGGCACTGTTGAATCAGGAGTATTCTGAACATAAGGTATCTATAT
>JAUTBT010085207.1:0-11767 GCA_032361225.1 Lepetodrilus schrolli | reverse complement strand
TACTACTACTACTACTACTACTACTACTACTACTACTACTACTGCTACTACTACTACTACTACTACTACTACTACTAGATCTACTACTACTAATAATAATATTCCCATGAGTATTTGAGTCCGCCATTTTGTTTTTGTGTGAGCAAGTTCTTAACCAACAGCTCGTCAAATGTTACTTCATCGGTGGAGAGCAATGTTAGACAGGAACGACAACTGTGTATAGACATGTAGAATTCCTGTAGAATTGATCGGCATCCTATAATATGATCTTAACCTATCACACTATTTGCCATTCGCATGATACATCATCATACCGAAACATGTGTTTCCTTTTGTCATAAGAAAATGGCCGATGACTGTCTTGATCGACGATAGCTAGAAGGCCAGTTACACCGGAATAATGCATGAAATTATGGTCTTAATTGATACTACTAAAGATAAAGTTCGTGTGTAGTGTATTCGCGCCGTACCGTACGCATTTATATTCGTAAATTTCCCCATTCCTTCACTATAGGATTTGTAGGGTTGCTGAACAAAAACGTCTACGAAATCTAAAACCATAACAAGAGGCTGGTTACACCTCTATTTAATTTTACGGTCAATTTCCAACAAAACTATGTAACATATTATACTTGATTGGTTACGTATTCGAGTCGTACTTTGATCTTGATTGACGTCACATTACTGAAGTAGAGATAACGTGGGCTTTGCTGTGTGACGTCATGCTCAGACTGGTCACTTGACATGTATAATAGTTGCGCACATAGAACATAGGACCAGTCTATGTTAAAGGGAAACATTCCAAGCTAGAATGTTTTGACATGTGATTATTAATGCACTTATATAGAAGAAGAAAATGAAGAAAAGAAATGTTTAGCATTATCTATTTCAAATCGATAAATCTGTACAAATACAAACGGTGGATAAGCAAGATGTTGACGTCTTATGTGAATCAGGCTTACTTGAGAACCGTTAGAATCAGAAACTAGGAACTCGACAAACACACAACGTTGTGTAATGCTATTATTAAGTTGTGTCAACGTCATAACGTTATTACACTAACGTAATAACGTTATATAACGTTGTGTGTTTGCAGGGAAATCCAACAACCCATAGAACATTTAGGGCTCAAGCACCCGTATCATGTTCATGCGGCCCCAACGAGCACAGGAAACGTGTTCTTGGTCGTACTCTGTCTAAGCCTATAGGTATACATAACAGGTGCAGAACATTAAACCACATATACTAGTAGTCCAAAGAATTGCAAGGATTGACTTGTACTGACCCTGTTTCATTGATCGTCCATTATATTTATAGGTCACATCGCATGTCGTCCAATATGACCGTTCAACATTTTCTTTCCCTGTATACAGCCACGAATAACACAGGACAACTAGATCTTGTTTATTTGTGTTGGCTGTACGGCACCTAATGTCATGACATGCATTTAGGTGTCAACACTATCTATGAATGACACTAATGGCAATATGTATCAATGTACATGTACATTACTAACGTTTGTATATGCAAGTTCATATATGGATTGTAATTGCATACGTATGTTTTAATCGGTATTGCTGATTTATATATATATATATTTATAGAGAGAGAGAGAGGGAGGGAGAGATATTCCATTTTAGGGACGAAATCAATATCAGGTCACCATATCCCAATAACTGAAAATACATTTTAAAATAAAACAATCATTCATGAATACTTATAGGCCTACGTATACAAAGTCAATGACGCCCACTTGAGAGATAATACGGCGTGTCTGATTATAGATAAAGATCTAGATCCTGCTTCTTACAAGCACGTGGATAACATGGCTACCCGGATGTCGAGATGATGCCTTTTACTGTTATAACTATTCAACCATTATGATGTCGTCAGAAGTACTATAGCCATACTATATATAATGTCATTACGAACATACAGAACTCAACGAACTACAAACTAAAAATATATTGATCTATATATTGGTTTTTAATAAGCAAACAAGAAGGCCATTTTTACATTTGCTTACAATGCATATTTCTTTTATTTGTGGAGGGATTCTCTTCACATACTTACTACTAAATAGGCGTTTAATTTGAATTTGTTTGATTCATATCCTAATCATGTTGATGATAACATTGAATTCTCATGAAGATTAATGACCTCTAGTTTCTACGCTGTGCACGTAAACAGACAAGCTTTACCCTTTGAACTTCATATTGAAGTAGTCTACGTAGTTACAATACGTGTCATACATACAAATAGGCACACACACACACACACACACACACACACACACACACACACACACACACACACACGGATGTGATTTGTTGACTGCAATAACATTGGCCAATCACAGAACAACATTCTATTTACTTTAAAAAAATGTATTTCCGCAATGAATTGTGGACGAAATTGTTTGATGATAAGTTTATGTGATAGTATGGAAGGTAAGGAGCCGCAATGAAAATTGAAATGTTGTTCATATAAATATAAATTGGTTTTGTGTTTCATTAGTTAAAATAAACCAGACGACAGATCAGCTTTTTCGCGACTAAACTATAATTAGGTCCCCGATCTTTGTACACTAAACTAATTAATTGATGCAACTAACAAATACTGGGCGAGTCCTACATTGGTTCAAATCCATCAGTAGATGACAACGGCCCGGGGCACCTATAGTTACCATGACAACGGGCCGATACCGTTACCCGCCACTTCGGGGCAACAGAAGATTCTGTAAGAAAAGTCGAACAAGTATTTGTCAAATTGTTAAATTGTATACAACGACGTGCAAGACCCGGAATACATCCATTTAGATGCCAGCATCACCTTAATATTGCGTGTCCGTGTTGTACAGAATGTAGTGACTACCAACGTATACACTCGTTAAAAATACAGAAAAAACTTCACGCGTACCTTAATAACTAAGTTAATTTAACTGGAAGGAACAATGCACACTGATGGGAGCTACAGTACATGACGTAGACGAGGCAGTTGTCTACTTTAACGTCATTGACGCCGTCCTCGATCTAACAGTAGTAGAAGGCATAATTATAATGCGCTACGTTTCGAGGATGCATTGGCGGATGTTAATGATTGTTTCAGTGATGCCACACACACACACACACACATACACACATACACACACATACACAGACACATACACACACATACACACACACATACACACACATACACATACATACACAAACACACACACATACACACGCATACACACATACACATACACACATAGACACACACATACACACATACATACACATACACATACACACATACATACACACATACAGACTTAGACATACACATACACACATACACACACATACACACACATACACACACATACACACATACACTTACACGCATACACACATACACACACATACACATACACACGCATACACACATATACTTACACATACATACACACACATACACGCACGCACACACGTACGTACGCACGCACAAATATATATATATATATATATATATATATATATATTATCCATGATGCAATGACAATATATGATACAGAAGTGTACCAGATAGTGCAAGTCAAACTACAAAGACGGTACATTTAATATTGTGGCTGCGTCTCACGACAGTGTCGTATTGTAGGCAGGACATAAATTAGGGCGTATGCAATTCTTCACTATAGCATACGCCCTAATTTATGCCCGGCCTACAAGTGACGTAAGACTCAATTCAGGCCCAGACTATCCGTAAGACCTATTCGTGAAACGCTTGTCAGAGTCCTCAAATAGGTTTAATAACATGGCAGAGCACACAAGACGGGTGTTTAAGAAGTATACATGGGGTATAGAACTGCCCTCACTATATAGTCAATATTGATATAAACTCGGTTTGATGTCTGTACGTTGATGCTATACAGCAAACATCACCGACTGTCACATAAACATATGTACGGTGGTGTAGACCTGCCATCATTCAGTATTACGGTATGTGTGTACATACATGTACCTGTACTCGGACCACGCCTACCTCGCGGTCCTTCCCACTAATTGATAGCCTGTCTGTAGCCGATCACCTGTCGGGTCGATCACTTGTCGATCAGTCGATCACCTGGCTGTGTTACATGTAAATCGCCGCACAACGAACGCTGCATCATTTTATTATACTTGATGCTATTCAGGTAAATATTATATGTTCTTTTTACCCGTCGTTTTGATAGTGTTAAATTCGTAAATTTACTTAACATGAATATTGTGATGTCATCAGAACATGATGACTCGTGATATTTAAATCAATAGCGTGTTTTGTGTATAATTCTGTCTATCACTGGTCTTCGTTGTTTCTCTGATAAGTGAAAAGAGCGTAATTTCATCATATGTATAGTCATTATATTAAGCTTAGAAAATGTACGAAACATATTCCACATCATAATAAACACGTTTCAGAATCGTGATTATATCTACTGGGTACAGTATTTTCTCACGAAGACGTCACATCATTGACCTTAATTAAGACACTGGTGGTGGCGTGGGTTTACTGCTTTGACAGTCGCCTTCCAGCTTAGCTGATTTCGGCTGACTGGTCCCTCCTTGGGACGCATGTGTCTCACAGCATGATGCTGGAGAGCGTTGACTGCTCTAATGGGCATTTTATGTTGCCTTCAGCAGTATGAACGTTAATGGTTCACGTCTCAAACTTCCACAATTAATAACCAATCCTCCTTACTTTTTAGTCCAAAAGTCTCCTTTGTTGAATAGTAATATGTTCACTTAAACCATCAGCAAACATACAAATTTAAATGAGGTTATTGTGGAATCATAGCTGTATTTTATTTCACTACAAGTACTCATGGCATACATGCATTCTTATTGACGTTAATAGCATAAATATTGATATCAATTACATAAATGCAGTTGGTTATGTTTTTCACTCTATCTCAAGAGACACGAACATTGTTACATTATGCGAAGTATATACAATTTGTGAATACACAGGTTCACGTTTGTATGTCCAATTTTTATATTATTAGAACGACACTCTAGTAAAGTTCAGAAGTATCTGTACCCTTTTTCTATATCTATAAACCTCATAGTAGCTTTATTTGGGCGTAGCAAACTCGGTGTTATTAAAACAAAATTCGATAATCTCATCTATTCAAACTTAAATGTTCCATTTACCTTTTCTTCGAACAGACATATTCGCATGCATACTCATCGTTAAGCTAAAGATAGGTCTAGTATACATGTATAATGCTGAATACCAGTACATGTGTACAAATGCAGATATCAATCAATTTCCAGTTCTCAGCAAACACTGACAACAGTCACAGAACAAGAATGGAACTATTCACAGAAATACGTCGTAATTATAATGTGTTGAGACATCGGTGTTTAGAAAGTCAGAATGTTTTGAGTGTACACAAAGGTGCGAGCATTTCAACGGCATGATCATCTGTGCTAATGCAAATACAGACATATTATGTTCTTGAATAAAACCTTTGACAAAAATCACGGTAAACCGTAAGCATTTAAATTTATGGTCATAATATAGCTTGTGGCGGATTTAGTCACAGACTGTACAGCATGGCTATCTACCAATACAATGGAGCTTAAATACAAACCATGGATAAACATGCACATCTGTCACAGAAGAATACGTCAGATTTTTCTTTTGAATTTACATTTGTGTTACATGTTAATTTATGTAAGTTGTAAATGTGTCGCTTTAAAATAGACTTGTAAAACTAGTACACCAAAACATGTACGTGTGATTATGATTATGATTATTATGATTATTATGATTATGTTTATTATTATGGTTATTATTATGGTTATTATTATGATTATTATTAATAATTTGCATTTTACTCTACAAACTTGTTGATATATATCTTTGTAGAGACAACATTCCTGATTATTTCCCTTGCAATTGTAACGGTAATGAAATTATTCCTTGGATCATCATTTTTTTCCGGATACATTAAAACTAAATAAAATAAACACAGAATATTAGTGTACTTTTATTCGTTTCACATGGAATCTCGGAAAATTAATGCGTGCTTTGTATGTTATAGTGACATTAGATTGTTATTTATCATGACTTAGGGTTTCAGCTAAAGTGTATGAAATAGCTGTCAATATTTTCAGTTAAAATACTATGTATAGTCACTATGTATATTACCTGATAATACACATTAACTGTAATATATGCACTTCACACACACACACGCACACACACACACACACGCACACACAGACACACACACACACACACACACACACACGTGCGCTCAATGACATGGCAACATCTACAACACCCACATACACCCGTCCAACAATGCACATCCATATATATATTTTATATAAAGATACTCGCGAGGGACTGGTTATACCTCCAGATATTACGCTAAGGCGAGCACATTGTGTTTTCTATGATGATTGGGTTCAATAAATTGCGCTGTTGTGTAGGTGGAAAACTCTGAGTCAAAGAATCACCCAGTACAATTAGAGCTGTATATTCATTATGATTTCGTTTTCATCTGTTCACACATCTCGTCACAGCTTGACATCAATAATACAAGCGTCATGAGATGTACCTACATACGTACAAAAGGTTTAAAGCCACTATTTTTCCACGGTCTACAAATCTTCACAACTAGGGTAGCATTTAGCATCGTGGTAAGCAAACGAGAACGGTATGTTTAACGCACGTTATTAACGTTAATGTGAAACCGGGAGTCAATTTAGAATAATTACAACCTAAATCACGTGAGAGGTATTGATACTACTGTACTCCATTTGATACAGAGATAATGTCACGTTTGAATGGAGACCTATTGACAATATTGCATAGTCATAGCATTTCATTCTCTTGTTTCGCGTATTTCAGTGTGGTAAAACGTGTGAATTAATTTATCAGTTAGTTTTGGGGATATCAATGTGAAACCTGGAGTGATATGAAGTAGATCATGAGTTATACCAGTATTTAAAGCGCCCCTCTCTCTAGTGGAGGTAGTATAATAGGGGAGTGTGTCAATATGATGTACCTATTGTATTACATGTACATGTGTCCAAATGTAGCAGCGATATAATACAACTGATCTCTGACATTACATGAACTTATATTTAATACCAACGTGATTGTTAGTCGAAGTTACGCCTCTGATCACTATGTATACTACTATTACTACTACCACCACTACTATTACTACTACTACTACTACTACTACTACTACTAATAATAATAATAATAATTTATAATAATTATACATTATAATAATATCGCATGATTCGAATTCGTGTATGGTTAATCTAGGTAACTGTTATGTATATAGTAGACGATACCAATATCTCACTTTATCACCCTATACTGTCTTTTCGCAGTAGATATCGCTTTCAAATAACAAGCGATATCTACAGCAGTAGATATCGTTTGACCCAATTCTTGGTTTATTTGATTGTGATGTCATGCTGTAGATATCGCTTGAGCCAAGTATTTGATTGGGATGTCATCGCTACAATTGTGATGTCGTAGCATTGCTATTATTATGTCACAGTTCAAATGCACAGCAGCCTAAAGATTTGACTTCACAGTAAAATCTTTATATGGCATTTTTTGTCGTTAATGACTTTAAAGTGATATTTGGTGATACATAGAATCTCACCCTCGTGTCTTGGAATATCAAATATTTCAACACTCGTCGATGAAAGTTATTATATCTTCAGCAAAGCCTCGGATTTAATAACTTTCACGACTCGTGTTAATATATTTGATATTCCAAGACACTAAGTGTTGGGTGAGATTCTCTATTTACTAGTAATAGGACGTTGGGGTATTATACACCCCCCCCCCCCCCCCAAGAGAAGTGTGTTTTGTGCGTTTTGAATAAATTATGTTGATTATTTTAATAACAGATACTTGTTATGTAATGCATATACACTATTAGAAGCAGTAATATACTGCTGTAAGCTTATAGCGGTAGTTAGTGTCATTACAATTTGACGAAGACTATTAACTGAGAACAGAGTGAGATGGTTATTAAGCTGTTAGCTCAGCTCTCATGGTATATAATCTAGGTATATGCATCAGCCTGCTTTTATCATTTCAGCACCATCTTGTACAAGGCTGATTTCCATTCCCTAAACGCCAAACATAACATGTCCGTATTCAGACCATGTGTGTGTGTGTGTTCATACTCATAAAGCCCACATCCTTATAAACGTTCGTTAATGTTTGCGCGATACACGAATGCAAATACTTTGTTAGGATTCCACGGTGTCATCCTCGGGGTGGCATTTCAATCAAAAGCTATCCCCACAAAGATGTTTTTAGTACAATGTTGGGTAAATATGTGTTCGTATTCACTTGATCAGACATATTTTATATAGCAGAGACTATCAATGCTTCGCACACTGCTACCCGAGTGTCCAGACAACTTGTTGAATAATCCAAAGAGGTTACGATTGATGTACCGTAGATTTTTCCCCAGACAGAGAGATTGCAAATATAGGCCTATACATGCAAACATTGGTTCATACCCGATTCGTATCGGGTGTCTTCGTTTGTATTTTTTAGACTGATCTGGCCGGGATAATAACCCGCCAATTGTTGTGTAGAACTTTCCTCACAAAAAAAAAAGAGAACAGAATGACGTTGTAACATAGCCTGATGTATATCTATCCACAGGACTTGGAATAATTATAATAAAATGACATATAATCTATCTATATAATATATCTAAAGGAGTGCAACGAAAGCTATACGCTAGCGTTACAAAAATTACAATAATTTCTGTATAATGTACAATAAGTCCTGTGATCTATCGCAACTAACGGTAGCCTGTGAAAATGCTTTCATAGTAGCTACATTATTTTGGGGTTCATGTTCGCCGATCGAGATGGCCATATTAAAAAAGGAAACTTCGTTTTGAAGAAGGTTTGGAACAACATGTCGCATGCAAGTCGGTGCCATATTGAAAACACAAGCCCCTTGCCGATGACGTCACTGACAATACTCGGCTGTTGAGGCGAAGAATCACAAGATGGAAGTCTTGGCACAGCAAACCTTGCCCATTACAAAGGTTTGTCTGGACATGGCCATCAGTATGAACGTCGTTGATTTCGTACGACCAAACACCCTGTTGTCCACTAAGATGTACTTGTAAGTCTACCAGCCCGTCTACTGCACGTCCTCGATGTAAAGCGGTTAGACGTAATGCATCAGCTCCGTGCTTGTTTGCACACTATTTAATGTTATTTAAACTTACAGCTACATTTATTTATCGGGTGCGTTTAAAACGCATACTACGCATGCATACGCTTGTGTGTATGTGTATGTTACAGCTACATTTATTTATCGGGTGCGTTTAAAACGCATACTACGCATGCATACGCTTGTGTGTATGTTGTAGAAAATACCGGTATTCCCAAAATTTTTGGCTAATATTTTCCTTGGTTTATATCAGTATGCTTTTTTTTACACATCAGTATATTATATTTTACAGTCAGTATAATATATTCTGAGTGTCAGAATATGGGAATGAAAACATGGAGCCAACAGTGCTTGGTAAGTTTTATCCAATACAAGTTTATTTTTTCAGATACACTTTAAAATTAGAATTGTAATATTCTGACATCGCTGAACGTACAACAGTGCGAAGCATTGACAGTCTCTGCGTATGTTAAGTGCTCACACACTAATATTATTAATATAATGTATGTCCTCAGCAGGAAATCTCGAATCATGAACGTATAACAATGATTACTATTGATCATGTATACATGCCGACCAAGTACCACATTAACCATGTAATTTCTACCATAGATATTTAAAATCCGCTGCGGAGGTGAAATTCAATGCTTTTCATCCTTTTGAAGTTTCAGACTTACTTATTTTTGAACTCCAATGCCCTATGCTCTATGGACGTCGAGTATGTATAGTGATACTATTATACTACCTGTACTTCGTGTATCTGTATGCATCGCTTACCTCGTACAAGTATTGTCCCAGTGCAATGTCTAAACAGACCAGAGAAGAGGTCTATTCAACGCCTAGTATTTATGCGACGAACACGGTATAGACGGAGAAACACATTTAGCATTTGTTGCGCTTGGGTAAAAACCAGAGTTATAAATCAGCGATAAATGTTATATATATGTAACCACACGGTGTGACTGAATATACACAGGTTTTATTTTGTATCTGGGTATTTGTGTGACTGTCAAACCAGTGACTGTAAAACCTGTACTAGCTTTTGAATGCAGAGTGTACGTCATACAGCAAACGCTGTGCGAACAGTTCTTAGAATGGTCGTAACGCAAGTTCTGAATGCAGTGGCATACCAAATCAGTCGCTAATATAGCAAGGTATGTAATATTCGGTACCGTAATTCCGAGTGATCGCGAAGTTCTCATTGCCATGTGCGCATGTCTGGATTAGTGTCGTCTATGCGATATTGATTGATAAACGGGATTTACTTCAAGGCACGTCTGGAAACGTATGCATTTTATATGCTGGAGGTATAGTTTCTTTACAATAAGCACTTTGATTGCCTAATACGACTGCTTTCATCGTAACCTGCTTATGGCTAATAATTAAGTATACATGTAGTTCTCGATCAATGTATAGTCTAACCCCTTCGGCCACACGAGAAAACACACAAACCCATACACACCACACATACACATTCACACACACACACACACACACACACTCTCTCTCTCTCTCTCTCTCTCTCTCTCACATATACACACACTCACACACACCATCTCTCTCTCTCTCTCTCTCACACACACACACCATCTCTCTCTCACACACACACACATATATGCACACACATACACAACAAATACATACACTCATACACACACACTCACACACACACACACACTCTCGCTCTCTCACACACACACGCTCACACACACACACTCTCTCTCTCTCACACACAAACACTCACACACACAAATCTCACTCACTCACACACACACACACACTCACACACACACTCTCACACACATTCACACACACACACGCACACACACACACACACACACTCACACACACACTCTCACACACATTCACACACACACACTCACACTCTCTCTCTCTCTCTCACACACACACACACACACACACACACACACACACCTGCCCATCGCCCAGTCTATCCGGCCCCATTCGTCACTGATTATACATATATTACGTACAAGCAATCATGATTAAATACGTCAAGGTAAATTGGGCAGCACACAGATTTGCTTCTTCATAGACTACTATGTTAATCGTTCGGTATATATTTAAAACACAATTGATATGTTGTATGCAATGCAAGGACGATGCACACTACGAATATATGCTCACAATGCATTTTCTTATCTCAGGAAGATAAATTTTATAGGTAATGTGACAACTATTTAATATGGAAGAATAATGAATAGACTGGTGCATTAGGCCTATATGCTATTGTTAGTTTAAATGATATTAATTTATATATGTTATGCATGTTATGCATGTACACATTGGTGGGTATGATATACTGTAGTTTTACTAAATTTGGGAAAGTTGCGATTTTTCAGTTAGATTCATAAACCTGTCATAAAATTTGTTATACAGTGAGAGCATACATATTTATATTTGTAAAACAGCCCATATCCAGGTGAAATAAGCTTAAATGTACAAAATATATGTCTAGAAATACATATTTATTGATATTTTGAATTGAAAATCTATGTTTTGGTATTTACTCAGTAAAAGTACGCATATATATATA
>JAUTBT010085206.1:0-11768 GCA_032361225.1 Lepetodrilus schrolli | reverse complement strand
TTCTCCAGCGCTAGGACTTTAGCCTGGGTAGGGTTTTGGCTCTTTTCAACTAGGCCTGTTAGGCTGGTGTCGACAGCAGTTTCAAGCTGCCCGTGTTTCTTTAAATAGTCGCTCTGCAGTCCGGGCGTAACTCGGGGCGCACACAAAGCTGTTCCTATGGCAGGAAATGACGTAAGTCTACTTGTAATTTGGGGCGGGTGGTAGCGCAGTGGTATAACGTTGGATTTCGGAGCCAGGTTCCAGGTTCAAATCCCGCCCCGATATCAATGTTCGCGAAAGTTACCTTTCTGACGCGATATTGATAGGATGCGCTGTCTGTTGAGTGGCAATGCAGATATCATCTTTGGTCTGTCAGTACCAGCTTTACTGCAACATTCAACGCTACGGATGTTGAAGGTTTCCTCCTGTCCTTAAGTGACAAACCCCAATTATTTTTTTAAACACACACAAAAAAAATGTTTTAAATTAAACCCGGACAATCGATATACTACCCTTTCGTGAAACGCTGAGTCTTGAACCCATTAGTAGTTCCCGATTCCCAACCGACCAATAAACAGGTGTACTATTAGACTATGTTCAACCTGGGCTCACATCAACGCCGGTAATAGATCTAGACGTGAACATTATATTACAACTAGCCCGATGTGTCGGTGGCGGGGAGGAGATGGAGAGACTTTAGAGCAGAGGGGGTGAAATTAATAAAGATGTCGTTATCATTACTCTTCTTCCCTATACGTATAAATGCATCAAATACATCCTATCATTTGTATGGACACGGTATCTATATATCCAACGGAGTATATATGTTACAGTCAATGTTCATCATGCAATGTTTAACAAGCCTGAAATGACAAAAATTACTTCCTTTATTTGACAGATTGACTGGCGTGAGTTTCGTGAAAACAATTGAAGATAATGTGTACGTTTTTGTAGGTATTCACACAGGATTGCATACATTTGTATACGTATTAACACAGAATTGTGTGAATACCTATAAAAATGTACACACTGTCTTCATGTTTTTCAACAAACTTACGCTAGCCAATCTGTCAAGTAAAGGGAGTCATTTTATCATTTCAGGCATTTTAAAAATTGACTGATTGGAAAGAAAGTCACTGAAAGTTTCAAACGTTTAACACATTGCCTGATTTTAGAGATTGACTGTAACATATATAGGCCATGTCAAAGTGTTACCATTGAGACCAAGGCGACGAATCTTCTATCATAAATTGGTGATACTGACACACTAACGTCAAGCACTCTCCATTTAATATGGCAGATGATGCTTATTTCACGGTAAAACGATATTATTGTCTGGCCAGTTGCAGTTACAGCTAATTGATAACTAATCGATGGAAGCTAGTACCGTGTGGTACATCTCTCTCTCTCTCTCTCTCTCTCTCTCTCTCTCTCTCTCTCTCTCTCTCTCTCTCTCTCTCTCTCTCTCTAGCTCTATCTTCTCTCTCCCTCTCTCGCTCTTTTTTATATATATTTTTTTTTATCTATACCACCACTACCCCATAACACCTTGGCAATATACGAATAACACTACAGTCACAGGGTTTAGACTTCCTGGAACGGACACTCACTGCCTGTGAGATTCACGTGTTTTCTCGTGCACACCTTTTATATCATAGTTCAAGTTTTCAAGTTTCAAGTGCTCTTTGTAGGCACCTTATCATGACTCGAATACTCCTTCCGGTATTAAGTAAGGCAATCAGATACCGACTGTGTACATGCGAACATTGAAAGACATTACTCTAATAATAATCAATGAAACCTTTAAAGTAGTAAAAGCAATCCATATAGACTTCAAGGTAATTTGGAATTTAAAAGAAGCTTAGACAAGACCCGTTAACACAACAAAGCTGCGTTGCTCCATCATGCTGTATATCTTTGAAGATCGTTCCCAGTCATGTAGAGATATGTAAACCATTTTATTTAGAGAAATGGTTTGATGCAAACTACATTTAACTGAATTTAGTTTGAAAGTAATACTTACCAGACATGAATAATTTGTTAAAGATATACGATCGGGAATGATTATTCCAAGAATAGAATACGACACAATTACGGTGATCAGATGGGCTGAAGTTCCATCCGTGTCATCAAATATTTGAGTTAATATGTTTTGTTGTCGCCAACTTTGAGAAAATTCATGTGTAATAATTGCTATCAATCGAAATCGATAAGATACATTTTTATTAATCCTCATAAGAGAATACTATTAAGTTTAAGCTTAATGTTAATAATAAATTATTATTATTATTATTATTTTAACATTATTATTACAATTAATATACCTGTCTCGTTGATTGACGTGACGAGATAATATAATACTTAATTATTTATACAATACCAATATGACATTTCGTCGTTATGTGACGGTAAATTAATATTTATTCAAACTGTTTGGATTTTCGTCACCAGATAATGCATCTTGTATGGAGCATTGGCTCCCATAAGGATTATATCATAAAAGACAGCATAGCTTCCAACAGGTGGTGTAATCTCGTTATGACACGCATGTTCATATTTAGTACTATAGCGAACATGATAATTAAATTTCAGGAGGTGAGTTGCTCCGTGTGGAGGACGGTGTAATACACAACGACACTAAAGGCACGCACACACGGCGCGATTCGACGCATCAGTACAACCGTACTTAAGAGACTACGGGAGTTCCATTTAATTAGTCCGCGTGCATCGAATGAACTAAACAAACGCGATCACCTACAGTCTCCGGTCTAGGTTATAATTATTAGCATGATGTCCTTTAATTAAACCGGTCAAACAAAACCACTGCCACCGACCTTAGTTTCTATGTCATTTTGATGAAATAATGCTTCGTTTCTGGCTAATATATGAAATTAAACAATATTTGCCATGTTGGTAATCTACGGAATAAGTTACGTCAAATATTGGTAAACCAGGCCCCCATAGAACAATCGTAGCGCTAACTCGTAGCGCTAAGATTATTCTGTGGAATTGGGGTCCGAATGACAATGCGCGCGTTTATCGGAAGTGCGATGACCACTATGACTAGATCGAGTTACGGCTGCTTAGAGTGTATGGTATCGCGAATCAACCCAGGATGTTCCCCGCCCTTATAAGCTCGCGGGGACATCTTTGGACTGTGGAGAAATTGAATTGGGATCCACTATGATCGCTTCTGATTGGACGTGATCAAAAATTATTGCTTCTGATTGGATAGAATCAGCGATCAATGTTTACTTTCCGGTGTGCTCATCGAACAATGCTGATGTAATCTCGAGGAGGGTGATTGATTTTTCATTTAAGCAATTTTCTTTATCGATGTCTTAATCTGTATGCATGTTTGGCTGACGGGAGAAATTCCTCATTCCTCAGGCTCGAGTTACGGAATTTATGGTTCATAACGTTATTTCTCCTGCGCCGTAAATCGTTCTAAAAAGGCGCGAAGACTAACCCAAGGGGCTATCACTGGTCGTTATTTCATGTAAAGTCCATTGAAAGCCTTCCTCCGATGACAGCTCGGTCCTTGGTTGGCTTTATCACGGACCCCAATTTAAGTGCTAAAGCATCGTTTTTATGCCTAATGGAAAAACTGTTCTCGTTTAAAATACGGAAACACAAAGAAAGCTAGATTTAGGTCATCGGTGCGGCGATTTGTTGACATTGATCGTATGGGTTCGATTCCCAAGACACCTAAGGAACTTGTAATGCCTTTCGGTATCATAGAAGATTCGCATTGTGTTATAAGTGTGACATCTGAGAGTATATTTAAAATGTTAAATTTTACAAATTGATTCAAACTACATCGTCTACAATCATAGCATTCGATATACTACCTAAATGCGGAAGAAAATACATATATATATATATACCTCCGCATTAATTACATCTTCCAACAGCAGTTCTTAAGGTTAAGAAAATCAGTCATAAGTCCCATTTGTATTAGTGTTATATCACTTGAAATAACCATTAATTTCGTACTCAAACTGTTGGAAGCGTCATTAACTTCGCACAATTATTATCAATTAAATAGACAGCAATAAAATTCCATCCACGCGTGTATGCCTCTTAATATTATCTCCGTGAAGGCCATGTATAATATTTTCTAATTAACATTTATAAAAGAGATAAAATCTTCCGCGTGAAAATCGCAGTCCATCATGATCGACCTTCATTACTCCCCTTTCTCCATCCCCCTCCCCTCTCATTCTCCTCCACCCCTCAAATGGGTGTCAAAGGGTCATGTGCACGAGTTCACAAAGGCATTGCCGTAATCTGCAACGGAAGAAGTCGTCAGATTTGCCGTCCGGTGATGGTGGCGCAGTTAACACATGGGCAGAGAATTCGCCGGATTCCGCTGATTGTTCGCGGGGACGTTCCAGTAGAGAGACACGCTTACCATGAACGTAGGACGACTAGGCCGCGGACGTTTCGGACAAATTGAAGTTACAAGTAGGACGAATTGGCCTCGTTAGAACATTAAATGTATCTTGTGTAATGATTTATTCAGAGGAATGTACTAAAATACATGTCTTTGACATAATTTAATATGAATATAATAATAGCACTAACACAATGAAATAGAATAAAGTGATAAAGTAAGATAGGAAATTGATATAAGATGTATTTACCACATATTTATTATAAATGCATGTTAAACTTTAAGGAATAATTACCTTCATATCGGAATATATTCAGTTCATATATTCCAGTTTATAAATGATTTTTTAAATTTTATTGATTTAAAAAAGTTGAATATAATTTGTTTTAAGTTACCATTACATAAATATGTATATAGAAAACCATAGAACTAACACAATGAAACACTATATCGTAATAAAATAACTAAAACAATCTTTTACGGTTGAAAATTCCGAGGCCGAAATCTTCTAGGCCGAAACGTGCTGGGCCGAAACGTCCGTCCACCGCTTACCAGACATCAGACGAAGACAGGGTGTGATTGCATATCGATGGGTGTTCTATAGATAATTGCAAGGAGTCTTGATGGGTCTGTGGATTTTGTCGGGACTAAGAACAATGGTTTTGCCTGGCGTGCCGGATTCTAACAGTTGTCATGCTGACATGCTGTTTATCAGCATGGGAGGGCGGTTGATATGCTGGCGCCTGACACGATTATCATCAAGGTTGTCCAATCAGAGCTGGCGTCTGTAACGAGCATCATCATGGTTGTCCAATCAGATATGGCGTCTGTAACGACCGTCATCATAAATATGAGCAGTTGAAAAGTACAAACTGAACTAATCAGGTGCATAGGTCAAATTCTATTTTTAGACATATCCGGTTTGACGATTCTGGTGATAACCTACACAGTGACATGTGCGTGGCTGTTGTTTTATTCACGTACCTTACTTTGTATCGCGATCCATAACGCGTGGACCATGCTGAAATCGAACAGAAATTTACGTACACGATCCGTATTAACGGCTTATTACAATCTTATCTAGAGTTTAGTCAACCCAAAGCCTAGTACTTGTGTTTGGCTATCACCGGAACTTGGAATATTCTGGGTAATTCTTGGAAATTCTAAAAATAAACGTGACCCACTTAAAGCCTCATTTAGCAGGTGTAGTGTTGCAAGTATACATATACCAAGGTTTAAAGTAACCCAGGATCATATATATTTACGGCTCATATCTACAATAATATGACTCATATTAATAATTACTTTAGATATATTACCACGTCAATATTTAGAACAATGTTCCAAACGTACCACCACTTGCAAGTATTTGATGATTATATCAGAAATACTACATCGTATTAGAGTTCGCAACATAGAAGGCTATACCGGTAAAACAAAGCCTAATTTAAACAAAATTATATTAAAATGGAAAGCCCTTCATCATTGCTTAGGGCTATTAAACACAGTAAATAGTTTAAATGGAATTTTCCAATCAATTTGTAACTTTTAAACGATTTATTGAAATGCCAATTTTAATGCCAATTAAAAAGTAAACAAGGCTTTATTTTCAAAATTTAATTTAGCCCTAATAGAAAATTGACATGTTTCTCTTCCCAATATATGTGAATATTAGTCATGAATTTTCCAATAAAGTGGCATTATATCAGGAATCGTAAAGTACTTCACAAATGTGATCATATATGGGTAAAATGTGATATATAAAGCTAAATCATACAAATATACTTTGTACCCATATTTTGGTTACGTAATTTCTTCAAGGTAACATCGTACCTAACTTTTGGTTACAAAATTACTTCAAGGTAACTTGTTATCCAAAACAAAGTAAATTAAATGTTATCGGTACGAAATTACTTCCAAGTTACGAAATTACTATCACTTTTGATTACGGGGTTACCCCAAAATCACGTGTACGAAATCATTTTGGTTACGAAATTACTGACTTCCCCTTTAATATAAGCTTGACATTTGCGGTTCATCTATTGGCTGAATGCCCATGGCGTCGAACTAATAGTGGGAGGATGATATGATAGTGCTAGTAATGTTATATTAATGCTATGTGCCTGAGAATATTTGTAGTTGACATTATAGTTATGCGGGAGGCGTATTTTCTCTTCGAGATCTCCTTACATACAGGTCTATGTTGCGGGCAATGCACGGAGCTTGTCACATAATATGTTTAGTGATTTTTGTTGTTGGTTAAATTGGGGCTTCGAGCCGCTTTCGAGATCGCATATCACGGCTTGTCAGGTCATGTCAGGTCATGTCAGGAGAAAACCCTGTCACACCCGTAGCGCTCAGAATTGCAGTAAACCTGCGATAAGCCGCTGGTACATTTATCCAAAGGTTCGTGCTCACTACAAAAGAGCACGAAATTCGAATTCCCTGTGGGACGACAACTCCACAGAAAGCGCAAATACGTATACCATTTCGAGTAGTACGTTAACCCAGCGTATCGCCGACAGGATCCTGGTAACATTCCGTACACTATTAATTACCACACCGGAGAGGGACTCTCTCTCTGCAGTGTTTGAATGTCAATGGCGTTTAGTGTTTTGTTTTGGCAACGCAATCGATAAAATAGCACGCGGAGAGTGATGAAGACTCAAATAAATCCGAGGTAGCGAAGATCGTGGTTGGAATAACTAAACGAGTCATCGAAATTTTGTCAACCCATAGATTTGGACTGAGGGGGAGGGGGAAGGAGACAGACAGACTCAGAGACAGAGACAGAGACAGAGACAGAGAGACAGAGACAGAGAATTGAGAATTGTCAACTGATTTTGGTATTCTTCATGAGGTGACGTATTAATATTTCAAAATGAACCTTCTACTGATATCGTTATTCTTTTTTGTGAATTTAATGAATGATGTTCGTTTCCCTTAGATACACCTTTCACCCTTTGAACGCGACGATAATTGCCTACTTAACATACGTCATCGATTGATGTCAACCAGGCAATTGTTCTGTGTTTCAAATGATTAGATATAGCTGGAACGGCAACTACGCCATAATGTCTAGTATTATCATGATGGCTACTTTCAGTCGTGCAATATCCGAAGGACCATCACTAGAGTAGGCTTACGGAAACAGCCGAGAGGTCTCGAATGCAAATTATGTCATCAACTTCTACAAAAGGAATCTAAACACGTTCACTATCATATTGAATTATACGTAAAATAGACAAAACGATTGAAATATGACCAAAAATAGGATAGAATCGCATTTATTAAATTTCGTAATAACGGCAATTTGATTATTAGGGACATGTCATGACCCTGCCGTCATTATGGAACCTTTCCATCCAGTTCCGAATGTATATTGGAGATGGCGAGAGGATGTTCCGAATGCCACAATCTTGCTACACCATTGATTGAACTTGCAATAAAGAAATCATAAACTCGGAGATTCAAGATGCTACGAAGGTATTTCGTGACCACGTCCCAGGTTCTACTATAGCTTGACGCGTTCATGCAAGTGCAGACGTGAATAATGGTAAATGCTATATTAATAATTGATACCGCCATTTGGTTCTAGCATTTAAATTGAAGAATAAGAGAAGCCGCGGGTAGAGTTCTACGTAGATTAGATAAATTGCTTCTACCCTGTGAAAGGAAAGTCAATATTTGATATATAATATGCATGCGATGACGCTAATAGTAGCTATATCGTAGTAAGATGAATAGGAATGATAATTGTAATGATATAGACCTATGTAGTTTCTGCGTATGTCTAGCAGCATTTGTGAATCCATTTTCAATAGCATTTGAATCAACATAATTTGTGCTATGCAATATATCTTTACACTTGAATGGTGATGAAATGTGAAGTCTACTTTGGTTTGAAGTTCAGATTATATAAACCACACAATATATAACCGATACTGCCTATAAACAAATGTCAGTCAAAACATTAATTTAGAACATATCAATATATGCCAGTTTGTCTATGACGAACTGTCTATGTCTTTCGTCATAAAAATGCGCAGTCTATATATGAATTGAAATAAATAGGAGAAGCTACTTTCGGGTTGTCTACATAGGAAATTACTCGTTGCTAGAATATCTGAAATATTAGCTTGGCCGAGGAATGATTGGCAAATGGTTTGTTTCATATTAGAAATATGGCCAGCTATATGCTGATTGAAAAGGTTGTTTGTTACCGTCGGCTCTCGTGGCAGTGACGGCAACTGAAGATAGGTTGGGTAATTCTGGATCCACGTCTTTATATACAGAATTAGCAGCAGCAACACAAATTTGCTAAATTCGAAAGATGAGATAGAGAGTTTTCCTACAATCCTGATTGACATGGAACCGTTTTATTGATTTTATTTTACAAGTACCATTACTTGGTTTGTGTTCGTAAAGAAAATTTCGATTTTCATTTTAAACTAAGAGAGTGCACAGTAGAGAGGGGGAACAAACATACTCATTCTAGAGTTAGAGTTTCAATAATGTCAAATTTAAAACTATTATGAGATGTATTTCCAAGAAAAAAAATCCCTAATTCATTTTGTCTTTAAAGAAAGCCAGCCTGTTCACTCTAGAATTGGACGTGAAGTAAATAACTAGAAAACTATTAATGGTGAATATAGCTGCGGTTAGCTGAGAAAACAAATACTATTTTTTGCAGTAAAAGAGAAACTTGTTTTGCACCAATCTAGTCGTTTCAACAATGCCCGCAATGGAATAGCTAATTAAATCATTAATTTGATCAATATTTTCAAGCCATCAATGCGATGATCTATTACCGTGGAAGTGCTTTAATTGCAGTGTATACCCGTAGGATTCTTTGACACTCTAGAATGATTCTGCTAAAATGCAAAGGATTCCTGGTGACCATGTTAAATCATACATAAATCGTAGTGGAAGCAACAGAAAACAGTTGAGGTTAATTCCCCGGACCCGGACTTGCGGTCTATATTACCGGACCCAGACCCAATTTCCCGGCAATCTGATTGGCTCACATGACCCAAATTATGCATAAAACATTTTCCTAACCCTAACCACGTGAGCAAATCAGATTGCCGTGAATTGGGTCCATGTCTTGGGAATAGACCACATGTCTGGGTCTGGGGAATAGACCCTACCGGTTTACCACACTTTTACATACACGACTTCCTGTGAAACCCTAGAAGGTATTGAATTTAAAGTGTTTAAAGGCACAGACCCCACTGTGTCTGCGGCGATAAACTGTTGAGAGGTATTATCATCGATTCTTGCGATGATGTGTTGATAACCAGGGTCTTTAAAATAATATTTTTTAATTTTTTTTTTAAAAACCTTTTTTTGGGGCATTTTGAATTACAGCAACGAATGGACTAGCATATATGTGAGCATTCCCAAAATAACTCTCTCTCTTCCTAATCTAGTGTATTTAACCTATAGATATCTCAGTAGTTTTGAGTTATGCTTTCATGGCCATGAAGTAAGTGACATTTGTTTATTGTTACTACGCATAGCCATTCCCACTTAAAGTCAGTAAACGTGCATACAATGTTGTTGTTTAAATGAACGTTATCACATTATGACATGCAATGAAGCTGAATACACATAGTAAAGCGTGAGATGATAGAATTCGCGGTCTGTGGTGACCTTGGAGTAGTTATCGTGATAATTAACAATAATGGTAATGGTAATGATAAGGATAATAATTATTATAATGGAAATGATAATGGTAAAGGATAAACGGTAAAATCAATGCTATTACAATATTCGTTATTTGACGTAGTGATAACAGAAACTGTACGCGTCTAAATCTGAAGAAATTCTTGACAAATTATAATTAAAAGTGGCGTGCAATGAAAGTTGATTATATATCTAAGGAGAGAGAGAGAGAGAGAGAGAGAGAGAGAGAGAGAGAGAGAGAGAGAGAGAGAGATAGAGAGAGAGAGAGAGTGAGAGAGAGAAAGAGAGAAGAGGAGAGAGAGATGAGGGGAGAGAGGGGGAAGGAGAGAGAGATTGAGATCGAAAGAGGTGGAGAGAGAGAGGGAGAGGGAGAGAGAGAGAGAGAGAGAGAGAGAGAGAGAGAGAGAGGGGGGGGGGGTATTACACAGAATATAAGAGTTAGTGGCATTTAGAGTAGAGTAGGCCTACAACATCCTCGAAGAACAAGGTCCATGTTCAGTGACAGCTCTTTCGTAGAGAGAGAAAGATACCTGAGCGTATAAAGTACAACAAATGTATTGAAAAATCACTAAACAACGTGTACTTATCGATAGATTTATAACAAATACAAAAAAAAATAATATTGAAAAATAACATAATTATTAATATTTTCATAAACCCTAAGACACTCCTAGATGAGCGCACATGTACCAAGGGGGAAAGGGGGGGGGGGATAAATCAATGCAATCGACAAGCAAAGCTGACAATGTGATCATAAGTAGAAATATTCCGGTCACACGCCTGGTACGAGAATGGATACAGCATGTTGCTCGCCTCAATTTGTATCTAACAGCACTGCGGATTTGACGTAATATAATACGGAAACCGCCGTGACGTGCCACCCCGTGTCACGGCGCGGAGGAATATCCCGTTATGAGTCCATTTGCACAAACGAGAATAATATTTCCATAACCACGGAGTAATAGTCGGTAACGGGTGATGTTTCTGGTATGTACGGATGTTTCTATTGGTATGCAAACAAAAGATATGTTATTGCCTCTATTTATGGTGTTTTGGCATGTAGAAATTGACACGGACTACTTTCTAAGCGGTTATATATAGTCATTTAACAAAATGCATGATCGCAGTGGGTGTTACAAATGTGAGATGAAAGAAAGTGGTGTAGGACGGGGGTGGGGCAATTGAGTTAATTAGTCGTAGAGCATAGGAACGTGTTTTGAAGGATATATACGTCATTGTTATGTAACCAGGTACAACCCGGGAGCATCTCGTATATTTTGGGGTTTAATTGAAGTGCAATAGCTATTTAATTGAAAAGAATAAATGATCCCATATTTACGCGTCTCAGATCATTGCTAGTTTGTTTCTTAGTTGTCTTTATTCGGTTAGTGTTCATATCAAAACATTCTAGCTAGGAGTGTCTCCCTTTAACATAGACTGGTTCTATGTTCTATGTGCGCACCTATTATACATTAGACATGTCAAGTGACCAGTCTGAGAGTGACGTCACACGGCAAAACTCTACGTTATTTCTGCATTGGTAATCAAGATCAAAGTACGACTCGAATATGTAACCAATCGAGTATATTTTTACATAGTTGGAAGTTGACCTTGATATTGAATAGAGGTATTTATCACATAACATAGGAGTTTTGGAGTGCAATAAACCCATGCTATAAATATAAATATTTTCACTAGTGCAATA
>JAUTBT010085205.1:0-11768 GCA_032361225.1 Lepetodrilus schrolli | reverse complement strand
GAGAGAGAGAGAGAGAGAGAGAGAGAGAGAGAGAAAGAGGGAGAGAGAAAGAGAGGGAGAGAGAGAAGAGAGAGAGAGAGAGAAAGAGGGAGAGAGAGAAGAGAGAGCGAGAGAGAGAGAAAGAGAGAGAGAGAGAGAGAGAGACCTAGCTACATATATACACACGACATGCCCTGTAGCTATACCTTAAATGATATATGTTTAATCATATAAATTACATTGATATTATACTAATGACTCTGATAACAAGAGCTCGCTACAATGACTCGTTTGCTGTACATTCGCATTGTCACTGTACATGTAGACCTACTATGCTGAATTCTAACAGCATTTAGGAATAATTCATATTTCGGGAAAATATATCCATCACGATGCACAATTATATTATGTGTGTTGATGTATACAGTATATATCTGATCTATTCAACCTTCAAAGTAACTAGAGGTTAAGTAGTACCACCATACACTACTGTGTTCACAGACGATCACATTACATATTTATTGTGTCTACAAAATATATACATAAAGTTGTCCTAAAGCAAACAGTAATGGTACCTCACCGGTGTGTTGTCTTTGAAGAGACCCATGGTATCATTAGATCAAGGCTAAAAAGAATTGGGTTGTCATAATAACGTAAATGCATGTACTAAGTACTGTAAAATAACATTACATATTAATAGTGACTACAAAATATATACGTAATGTTGTCCTAAAGGAAACAGTCATTGTACCTCACCGGTGTGCTGTCTCTGAAGAGACCCAGTATCATTAGATCCGGGCTAAACAGAATTGAGTTGTCATGCATGCACTCAGTACTGTAAAGTAAATGTTAAATAAACGGTCCATGTATAAATCGCATGACTCTATGCATATGCATGCTCGAAGCTACGTTATTATTTACCCCGGTCAATGGATCGCTGTACACTGATTTAATCTTCTCAACTCTCTGGGGATCATCCATCCAATGCAGCCGTTTCAGGTGCTAGAAGATTAACATTCCCAATTCAATGTCTTCCGGGTACCCAATTTACAGCTGAGTGGACTTATCTGCAACCATGAAAAAATAGCAGAGTGTGAATAATAATATGTCTAGCTGTCAGTGGGCTACTCGCAGGTTTACTGCAACATTCAGCGCTACGTATGTTGTGGGTTTCCTCCTGCCGTTTAACTGACAAGTGAACGAATTTTGAAAGCGGCTCTAGATCTATACCCTAATTGAAAATAATAAAATCTTCAAATTTCGAGGCGAATTTGCACCAGCGGTACATTATGTCAATATGGATTTGTTCGTCGTTGTAAATTTTATCACCACGAATTTAACGAACTTACAAGTAGGTCTGATATTAGATTGATGCATGATAAGTTTTACCATCTCCCTGCTATATGTGGATTTGTGAACACAATTTTGAATTGAGCTTGAAATCGTACTCCAAAAAGTTTCGTTATCTCGAGGCCAGAGTTATCGTTGTACAGGTCCTTGCAGAATTGTTCCTAATAAATATGAGGCCGTATATCATATTCTTCAACCCCGACTTTATGTGGAAGTAAAATGGCATAAAGGCTCTTCAACTTGTTTTATACCCCTACGACTGCAAAACGGTTGTTATCCGGGAAACACTTGACCCATGTGTATCATGCAGGAATTAATGCATGCATATCACAGCTGCCCACAGCAAATGTTGACAGTCCACCATCAACATACTTCATTTTACATAAAATTATTAATGTGAATTTCCACGGCAAACTAATATCCAGCCAGGGAACTCCTGTTTGAAATAGCATAACTCCAATGAACCCATAACGTTAAGCGTGACAACGGTGTACTCGATTACTAAGGTTGGACCTTTAGAGTTACGCCTTTTCGTACAAGAGTGCCCTAGTTCGTTTATGTAGTACAAGAGTGCCCTAGTTCGTTTATGTAGTACAAGCAGTGAAGTGCATGTAATATGCGTTTGGCCATGGCGTGTGTCGTCGAACCGTGATTGTATGCCTTAGTATAAACGTACCGATATAATTTAATTTGTAATAAATGGTTTATGTCTCTCATAGCCATTTTGGCGGCCATTATTAAATATATGTTTTGTGATGTTTAGGGGAGCGGGCCCTATATTGTCCATGGTCCTATATTGAGGCTCCCCCCCCCCCCTTTAGACCTTTTTACAAGGACTACTAGTATCTATCCATCGCTGCACCGGAATGATCAGTTTGATGACAAAGTGAACATAAAACAACGGAATAAATTACGTAATGGAGTAAAATCTATAAAAATTACTTTTCCCTATTGTGAATATGTTTATCATAAGAGTCTATTTTATACAGGTGTCAGATGTTCCTAAATTGGGCACGACAGGGTTCCAATATTGGGTATAATAAATGTACATATTATGAGATCTATTTTTCTGTTTTTGTCATTAAAAACAACCTCTTTGAGTTTTGGAGTACGTGTCTTGCTTGTTTATCGCTACGTCATCTCCTTTCATTAATTAATGTGCAGATGGGATCCAATTTGTGCTTGTGTGTCATTTTGGTTTGTAAAATAAATGTTCTTAAAGGTATTATTATTTTTTTTAAAAACTAAAGATGATTAAAGACATACTAAACTAAAGAAAACAACATAGATGGGTCTATGTCGCAACTTCTATACTTTTTATATTTATTATTTCTATACGTCCAATTTAAGCACATGAATGGCCCACATTAGGAACACTGTCCATAAATTGGGCCACTGTTTTTTTACAGTTCACTAAATATTGATGCTTTAGGGCAACTTTTATTTGTTGTCATTTCTTCTTTCCTTACTTCAATGTACAATGCATTTAACGGTATGCTTAGACACAATAACCATTACAAAAAACATGCCCAATATAGGGCCACCTCCCCTATATAGGCATTTGATTGGTCTACACAAGTAGGCTCTGAGGCCTGGGCATCAAGTTACATTTTCCGCATGTCCCACGGGTTTTATATCTAGCGATAAACATACAAAACTATGAAAAAAATATGAAAATATTGGAAACCCCTGGGACCTGTGGAAAATGTAGCTAGTTGTCCAATACTTTCAGATTATAGGGCTAAAACATGATACCATTGACCATGAAATAATTATGTCAACAAACCGTGATTGTATGCCTTAGTAAAGATTTATATATTCTTTTAAAAAATATATAATAATGTTTAATCTCAGTTGTAGGACAACATAGGAAATAATTGCGTCTCAGGGGTTTCAAAAATTATACTATCGGGCGCCTTGCATCATCAACGATGTATCCATGCATACATTAACACTAATCACACGAATAAAAGTCTAGTACGCCCCTAACATCGAGAACACACCATGAACTATTAACATGATTAAACAAAATGTACCCTAAATAAATGAATATATTACACGAAAATTGAGGACGCACATAGTTTAGAAATTTTAGATAATATCTACTGTTTATGTTATGACTATATATATTTAAATATATCTATAGCAGCACTAATATATATTATGAAACTGGTAATAAAAAAAAACAAGTATAAGACGCAAGCAAATACGCAACTAACTATATTCGCTTTACTTCATTGGTCCAATATGGCTGCGTCCTAGTGTTTTGTTTTTCGTTGTCATTTATTTATTCGTATATGTCGTGGATATAGTTTTCTATTTAATTACTCATGTTAACACTTGGTTATGAGTGATAACACAACAAAGCCAACGGAAAAAGAAGACATGGCCAATTCTAGAAAGCAACGTATTGGAGCGGGTTTTGCTGTGATAGAAATAATCAGTCGTCTTGTTTTGATCGTTATGGCACGATTTTGGAAACTGTGTACAACAGCTTTACTGATAATCCTATTGGTGTTTTGGTTTGAAGGAGGATTGTTTGCATCATTATTGCTGGTTATTTCTCTCTTAGGTAATAGCAACCTACAATTCTACGAAATTCAATTCTAACCTGAATTTAAAGGGCAGTCGTTAATTTCGTAACCAAAAACGATTTCAGACCCGTGATTTTGGGTAATCTCGTAACAAAATGTGATAGTAATATCGTACCTTGGAAGTAATTTCGTACATAGAAAGTACTTTGTTTTGGTTACGAAGTTATCTCGATGTAATTTCGTAACCAAAAGATATGTTCTAAGTGATTATGTTTTATGGCACTAATCGTCGCAAATGGGTGAACCGTCTCCCTGCTGGATTAGGCACAAGTACGCGCTTTAGGGCATCTCCGGTTGCCACCAGCATGGAGAGGGTTAAAGGCATATGCGGTAGTTACCATTGCACAACTTGCTGCGACATATGTGTGACTTCCCTTCCCAGAGAGTTAGCTCCCTTACCTACTTCCAGTAGATTGTTATTTTACAACAACAATGTAAATGCAGCAAATTCTGTCATTTAGTGTTCTCATTATAGTGTTGTTATATTGAATTGTAATATGGTCTGCTGATATTGTTTGCTTTGATGTAATGTAATACCTGGTGTAAGTGTATATGCATCATGTTTGATAAAAAAATAATGCGGCCATATGCATGAACAAGTTATAAACCCTTATGCACAGCATAAGTTCATATGAGGAGCATTACCCAGTTAAGTTGGTATGCACGAGCACAAATAAGCCTCGTTTCATGCAGCGCATTGGCAAAGCGGTACATATCTTTATGCCGCCCAGCTACCAGGTCTTAACTGCCTAATGCATGGCATAGCTCGATGGAAAAGGTGGTCATATATAGTACTTTGGCGAAGACGACAAATAAATTTAGATGAATAATAGGACTGAATCACAGGGACATATTTATTATAAAAAAAGTCGTGGACTGCTAGACCAGCTGCATATATGTACAGTGCACTCTGTCACTACCGCCATCTTTGTACTCCGTCAGTCTGCATGTATCGGCATACTTTTAAAGTCATGGCAAGCGATAATGCATTTAACATTAGTTAACATTTGAATAAACCGGCATCTCTCTATTCCGTATACCGGCGTGGCAAAAGTGAATCGGATGTGTTATTCTACTAATAATTTACCTTGTATAAACCAGCTTAGGAGTAAAATTATGAAAACGATGTCTGCCATTTAGTCGCGGTACACAGTTGATTAAATGGATTACTATAGGCCTACATGTATACTCACTGAATCGCTCATCTTTGAGTTAACCGGCTTAACATTCCGGTAATCATTGTGAGAACATTATTTGCAGCCATTTAATTGGCTGTCCCTGTCGCATGTCTTGTATTTGATGATGACTTGAAATACACAGTTGATCAACGTGATTACTATGCATGACTCTTGGATGACTCTTCTTTGAGTTAAATTTGCCATAGTACATTTAAATACGCATTTGTAGGTATTTTTTTTCAAATAGTGCTAGAATGCTGGTATCTTCATCTGCTAGGCGCATAGGACGTTGAGCCAAGTCCAACGGAACTCTTGATAAACCGAGTAATCCTGCACTCTCTGAAAACCGTTATATTATCTTGGTCGAAACGATTGACGGTATTGCCAGAGTGCACTGTACCGTATTTATGAATTTTGTTATGCAAAATTCGTGTTTTGTTGAAAATATGCTGCACCAATAACATGCCAGTGGATTATGGTATTTCATTATTCATAAGCAACTAATGTAATAATAAAATATCGCATAAGAAAAAGTTGTGTTATTGAAAAAATGCATGAAATTATGTTCTTTTGATCACAACAATTGGAATATGGATCCAAACAATGGTACAATACGCCGAGACACCATTGTGTTAATTGAAAGAATGCATAAAATGATGTTTTTTTGTCAATCACAATTGAAATATGGATCAAAACAATGGTAAGAAACGACCCGAAACTAAGCATGAAACGACTCGGACAAAACAACCCTGGTGAAAGGACGGGGAGTTGGTACAAACAGGTTTTGGAGCGAAACAATCCATAACCCTTTTAAACAGCTGTTAAACATTTAGATACAGCAAATTACAGATTGAATGTAAACTACTATTGGTTAGGGTAAAGTGATCAGAAGTAGGACATATTGGAAGTTGGACACTATATTATAAACAGAAGTAGGACATATTGGAAGTTGGACACTATAGCATAAACACCACTGGGATTAGTGGGAGTCAAACACACATTGATCTTGTCGAAGCTCGTCCCCCAAACAATTATTGTCTTTGCTTACTCATTTGACTTTCCACCTCTCGGATTAGCCACACAATTTGGAATTTAAGATTGCACTTTAAGCTTTACTATCTTGTCACAAGACAACTTTTTATTGTACAAAATGTAATATATAGAGATTAATGCACGAGCTAGTGTGTTATATAGATTTTACGACACGAATGATTCCAAAGTCGATATTAACTTTGGAATCACGAGTGTCGTAAAATCAATATGACACACTAGCGAGTGTGTTAATTTCTTTATCCAACAACTTTTAACAGAAATTCATACAACTCAAACGTATTCTCATGTGGAAGTCAAATAGGGAGTGGCAGATGGCATGGCATCACTGCTATCAGTGTAGATCTGTAGTAAATGCTGGCATGAATCCGTGTAGTCCAGTCTTAGTATTTCATGACTGTATTTTCAGGCCTATTCTACAATGCACAGGATATGTTATTGTATCACCCTGACCAACCACCCCATTCCCGTATCTATGTGGAGCTGCCAGGCATCTTGCATCTGCCATACGAGAACCACTTCATCAAGACCCACGATGGAACGCAGATAAACCTTGTCCTGGTCAAACAGTCGCAGATTGGATTGCCAACAGTCGTTTTCTTTCATGGGAATGCTGGAAACATTGGACATCGGTGAGTGGCTTGATTTTTCTCACAAGCCGTATGTATTGTATCGCTCCTTGTTAATAGAGCCTATTAGGAGATTGCATAAACTGGCAGAGTGGTGTTTTTTTTTTTTCTTGTAGTCAATCAAAAATAATTTACTTAGTTACTATTTATCTTATCCTACTAGTTTTTAGTTAAAATACAACTTAGTAAACATTTATTGTTATCTAGCCAGCCATTTATTGCTTAAAGCTTACTAGCCAATGTAGCCTTGCATTGTTTAGTTCACTTAGTTCACTAGTTGTTTTACATAATCATGAAACTTGTGATGTTTTTCTTAACAAATTGATAATTGACCTGGTATTGGTTTCAGGTTGATGAATGTTTTGGGGCTTTATTCAACGGTTAAGTGCAATATATTAATGGTGGAGTACCGAGGATACGGCAAGAGTGAAGGATCACCATCAGAATATGGTACGTATTCTCCACCACGTCAGGGCATATCATTAATATGTTTGCTAATACTATCACTGGTAATGGGAAGTCATGGTATATTTGATTTTGTTGTATGATGTCACATTTAAAAAAAAACACATTTGTTTTCTTTTTCCCAATAAGACTTTCTTGTTTCTGGGGATGTGTCATTTGGTACATCTGTATATCTGTTATTAGTTTTCATAGGCATCCCTCTCCCCCATTAAAAAAAATTAATTTCTAATGTATTTCTTGGTATAATTCGGGGTACTTTTCATGAAAGGTCATCGAAGCCAACATGGCCAATTTTGTCGGTTCTTATAGTTACTTGAATCGCCATATTTAAGTGTGTAATAAGTGGCCTCCTTTGAAATATATGATTTTTATGTGAATAAAACCCTGCATAGTAATAATGTATATACATAGTTTGTTTCCACCTGTCTCGCCCTCTCCCTTGACCTCAGACATGACATTGGTGTCCGTGTCTACATTAGGCCATGCATTTATGACCGAGTAGTGGCCTAAGTCTACATATGACTAGCTTCCAATCCTACTGATGTCTAATTGCACCATGCGTTTGTTACAGGTCTGTACGAAGATGCTGAGACTGCTGTTGATTTCCTCATGAAGCGATCTGACATAAACAAGAGGAAGATATTTATATTTGGACGTTCGTTAGGAGGAGCAGTGGCAATACATTTAGTGGCCAAGCCGTACTACGGCAGTCTGGTGGCTGGACTTATCCTGGAGAACACCTTCACATCATTGCCAGATATAGCCAGAGAAATATTCAGCTTTAGAATTCTGGACTTTATACCTGTGCTTGCTTTTAAAAATAAGGTTTGTCAATGTTCGTTAATAATAATATTGATCAATTCAGCATTGGAAAAATGTAGTGGTTGTCATATCTATGAAGACACCACAAGATATAGATTCTTGAACGTTGGAGTAAAAGTATGACCAAAGGGAGATAACTCTGATACAACAAACATGTAAGAAAAGGAATATCTTGACAACACACGATTTTTACATCTTGGTATATTCAACGTCATTTATTCAGACATAGATGCTCAGATGACACACACGTTAAAAATAGCAAAAGTGGTACCACCATATAGTGGAAAATTTATATTACTCTAGTTAGATAACTCAGAACAGTTACGACAGGGTGATGTCTCACCGGTAGTGTAATAAACTGGGTTATCGTTCACTAGTAAAAATACAATATATTTTCACATGTGAACCATAACCTAATCACGTCACAGGCAAAGTATGTAATGGCCAGACAATAAAGTATGACATCAAATCAGTTATGGTTAAGTAAAGGGGGAATATAGTAGGCCGATCCATTCATAGAGGAACTAGTACCTGACTAAACTATGAAGTAAGGTATATTTCTCTCAAATAACATGTTTATTTCATCTTGTTCAGTGTTTTTTTTCTCAAATTCTATGTTTATCTCATCTCATGGAGTGGGAGTTAATATTTCTACACCACTCATGAAAATATTGACTCTCCCACTCCACGAGATGAGATAAACTTTGCATTTGAAAAAAAACATTGAATATCTTCTGTGTGTTATACTTCTCACTGTTGCCGGGTGTGATATAAGATGCTCCTACTGGTCTCGGCCAGCAGGGTTACCCCTTTGGCTCAGTTGGTAGAGCGTTGGACTCGCAATCCAGCAACTCGGGTTCAAATCCCAGGATCTGCATGATCCTGTTTCGCCGACATCCTCTGAAACAATGGTTGTTGTTGCAGTTTCCCTCCAGACGGCAGCTTCAGTGCCTCAGAGTCCCCATCCTGTTTCTGTCTGGGCTGGGAGATCAACTCGTCCCGCCCAGAATGATGACGGCCATGTACGAGGTATGCAAATATCCACCTGTTATTGAAATGGACCGATCAGGATCAGTCTATTGGTTTGTTAGGAGAGACACTTTTTAACCCTTATCTGTCACATTGGGGCCTCACAGGCCTAGATAACACTTCGCTGGCTACTCTTTTGGAATGTGGAGTTATTACATCAAAAGAAAAATAGAAAGTTCATTGTAAAACAACTATTATACATGTAATTATGTATACTCAAAACAAATAATTAAGAACCAGTACTCTTTTGGATGGCTAAATTTAGCTTTATATTAATTAACAACGAAGTTCCGGGTACTCTTCAAAAACTTGCTGATGAATTGGAAGAAGAAATTCGAAATTTGGTAGAAAGCTTCCCCACAAAATATCTGCTGGCCCTTTGTTATTTTGTGTATCATCAGCATCTCGCTCCATTTCAGGAATCTTGCAGCTCATTAAAGAAGATCAGCAGATTTCCCAATGGTACACACAATGAGACCTGGATGAGCCCGGGCTACTATGATTCCTGGGTTAAGTTCCTTAGAGAGGTAAGTAAAATGTACAATGTCATCATGACATGATTGTGAACAACATGCAGTGAGAATGTGAGAAACAATACATTAATTTTACTCAACCTCCTCTATGCTTCTGATGAAAGTGTAGTTTTTACATGAGAATTCAAACTGCAATTGCAATCTCACATCACCACCTTACAGTCATATTCATTATGCTGATGTTCTGTGGGTCTAGATGTTCCTGTATACTGACCACTGAAGTTACGTTAGTTATTTATTAAAGTTTTATATTTATGGGTGGAATTTGTAGTACAATTTGTACACAGAAAAATATAATAAATCAAACCGAATTAGTCTGGTATAAAATATGTACAGATACTTTTGTTACATGTATGTCATTCATTGTTACATGTTTGTTACAGGTTGCTGAGCAACAACTTGTGGATGGAGACAGTAGTATATCTATATACCCGGACAATGGTGTTAAAGATGTTTGATATCTCTGGCAGCAAATCTGTGATTCGTTTGTGTGTTGGTATGTAACATTTATGTGTTGATGGATACGTGAATTATGAATATGTGTTATGAGCAGATGAGATGGAAAGAGTATGTTGCCCGGTAATGTCCTTGGTCAGTACTAATGGACGCACACGGTTATCGATAGCAGGCAACTTATTAATTCTAGAGATTGTATTGAAGGTTATTATGAAACGTGGAATAATGTATAGATATATTAGAGCATAGACATTTCTTCAGAATAATCAGATAATATTAGATGGGAATGTTAAGTTTCTATTTAAGAAATGCCACTGGAAGAGTTGTTTCCCTTTATACAGTTTGCTACACCTCATCCGACATCCAATCAGCCATATTTGATATGGAAAATGGTTGTATATTTATAGAGGTTGATAACATACTGTAGTTGTTGAAGTTATTACATGCATATTGCCAGTAAAGAAGGAAACATCCAAGGGAGATAATACAAAACTAGAGAAATATGACAATTTGTTTTGGCAATTAGTGGGATGAAGTTGTCAACCAGGCTGTCCTCTTAAGCTATTTCTTGTAGTTTATTTTTATATTTACTTGAACAATAGTCAAAATTTAAGTGCCAGTGGAAAATACTCAACTCTGTTGTCTAAGTTATCTCGGGTCAAACATTACCAATATCTCAAGGGGACAAATGTTTTAACAATTGTTTCTTAATACAAAGAGGTTTGATTATCATGTTTATTTTGAGTAATCCCTGTGTATATCATGCTTGTCAGCCATGTGACATTTATATGTGTGTGAGAATCAGCATACTATACAAAGAAAATACCTCTAGCTTTAATGTTTCATTTACCAGTAATAATTCCCTATCATGTTTGCATCAATAATTATCTTTATTAAGTTGCAAAATCCAACAACACTAATAGACGAGGGTCATCGTGTTCATCGTGTACGTAGTGACTCAAAGGTAACCTAACTCCAATCTCTACACAATGTTAGCTTTCGTACTGGATGGTCCAGTTTTATTACTTTCTGATTAAATACTAGTCAGTCCCTAGAGGTACCATGGGCAATACATATGACGAGAGTAGTACATGATAACTGGTGTATACTTTAAAACGTTATTTTGAAACTGTATTTAAAAAAAAAAAAAATTGTCTTATTTTTTTATTTTTTTTGGGTCTGATCCTAACCTGATAATTGTATTCCTCTTGGTAATGTATCTTGCTGGTTTCAGTACATCTACTACTCATGTGGTCTCACAACCTAATTATGTTTTGAGTGCTACCCCAATGACATTTTTAAGTGCTACCCCAATGACCGTCTTGAACCCTGCCATCTGCTATTTTGTTCGCTTTTAACTGATATATGTCATTTGATTGGCTGAATGTTACCTTTCTATTGCATCATGTCAGTTTTATCAAAAAACAGGCTTTCTTTAGATCTTGGTGTATTGCAGAGTACCAAAGTGCACCAAGATTTCATTTTAAATGCATAGAATCACAGATATTTGTCAGATGAAGCTTTACCAGAAACTTTGAGGGGCGGGTGGTAGCGCAGTGGTAGAACAGTTGGAATTTGGAGCCAAGGTTCCAGGTTCAAATCCCGCCCCCGGGGGCCCGGCATCAATGTTCGTGAAAGTTACCTTTCTGACGCGATATTGATAGGATGCGATGTCTGTAGAGT
>JAUTBT010085204.1:0-11769 GCA_032361225.1 Lepetodrilus schrolli | reverse complement strand
TATGTATGCCTTCATTAAAGACGGGGCTTTGTTCAAGCTAAATTTTATTCCACTGTGTTACTCGTGGATCCGATATACTGTATTTAGATCGACCAGACAGCCGCAAGCCTACCGCGAAGCACTGAAACTACACTGAAATTACATATAAATTGAAGGGAGATCACTCTAAAGTCTTATTCTATGTACTGAGCCTCGTTATCGTCTGTCTATGGCTTCTGCGTGATAAAGGAGAATACTCGCAACACTGACAGAGAAGTAAACAATTAAGTGGGATGTAGCAGCACCAACCTTCCACAAAAGATAGACTATTTCATATGTATTCAAATGAATTAAATTGTGTTTATGAGTTGAATCCATGTAATCTGTGAGAAAATACTAAGCGAAAGTTCGAAATTGAACATTCTGGTTCCCGGTCTCGTGTGCTAGCGCTATGCATACGTCACACTGGCAATGGCTGTAATGTTTTATAGCACGTCGTTTCGATGATTCACCAAGTGTATATAAAGTAGTGGTCGTTCACCTAGGTATATGAGCTATCGTTATTCATAAGAATCAGTGGTTGACACTCATTATTAATGTCTGGTGCAATGTTTCAATCGGTGATCTCTTCGTTGTTTAAATTTTGCGAACAGCCATCCGCCATTACTCCTACAAGTTGCTTCTAAACACGGTAGATAATTGTTAATGAATTTTGTTGATTTTTTAAATATATGTACTGTATTAATCGCATTGTTCTAGTTGTGTGGTGCCGTTAAAATTCCTACACGCTAAAATACCTATTCATTGTCGCCATGTTTGAACTACATCGCAACACGACATTCGACAGCCATTGCCAGGGTCAGTGTGCAGCATAACGGTAGCCCACGTGACCGGGAACCAGGATGGAATTTTAATAGCATTTATCGATGTAAAATCTCGCTTAGTAATACAAATGTAAGTTTACTGTTGGCAAGAACTCCGAATATCACGTAGACAGCTAGTGTGTATTTTGTACGAGATGCACACATGAAAACATTGAAAAATGTGTATGATTACTGCATCAATCAACCGATCACAAATGCCCAACGACAGGTAAATCGTTTGTAGTTTTCCAGCGAGCACATTTTGTACCATGCCGTCTCGTAATTTCGTTGTACTCAACGAGTCGAGTGTTTTGTGGTGTTCAAAACGTACTTTGTGAATGTATGAAACTTCTGTAATTTTTATAATTAATGATCATTATTCACAAAATATAAAAGTACAATTGCTATTATTCGCGAGTCGCGAGGTACTGCAGTGTGCAACTTGAATGTTGATGGTTTCCGTGTCTTATTTCTAAGTCCAGTAAATATAACTACGATAGCATTTTAAATAATAATAATATGCGTATTTATATTGCGGCACATCCACACATATATTTTGCTCATAGCGCTACATTATTACCCCGGTCAATGGATCTGTGTACACTCAATTTCCTTCTCAACTCCCTGGAGTTCAAGGCGCTACAAGGTTATCATTCACATGCTCTGCTGTGTGAACAGAGGTATTATCAAACTAAGTCTCTTGACTAAGGTGACACCACAAGTTTTTCAGTGTGGGGCAAGAACGAATCCTAGATACGATCAGGTTCTCGGTCACCCATCCACAAACCAGCCGAGCTCGAACGTGCTTCACTTTAACTTGAGCGGTCAGTCGTGCAATGGGACCATGTGCCACCACACTAAAGCTACAGTCGGATTTGAAGGTGTTCTTTTGAAGGTGTTCCAAGTACTGCTACAATCTGATTTGACGGTTCTTGCAGTATTACAGTAACGCAAGAGGATGACTCAGCAGATGTACACATAAGGGGAGTAAATCTCGTGGCTTTGAGAAAGTAGTCCAGGAAATTGCTAAAGTGATAGTTATTGGCCTTTCTTAATATTCATTCATATGACCTCTACTGGGGTTTTGGTCCGTTTTCACGAAAACATAAAGCAATCTCGGCTCTGACACTCGTGTAATTTGTTAATTGAAAAAACACGGGCTCTATTTAAATGAACAAGATTATAATAGTAAGGCTGCTGTTATTGAATTTCTATTATTCCAGTATTTTGAGAAGAGTAGTCTTCTATTTATTTATTTTAAAAATTTTATTATGTTTTATTAATAAAAAAAATAAATAACCTACATAGGCTCACAGCTCTAGATCTCAATTTAATGTTAATACTCAAAGTTTATATAAAACTGGTATCGCGAGTGAGCCTAGTATCTCGATTCGTATCGTGTCGTGAGGTGGGCGTATTGTGGCACTACTGTTGTTTAAAGAGGGATGTTATATTTGAGCCTTTAGTCAGTGTAGATTGTACATATAGGTACCGTGAACTTCGACATACACATCTTGAAGGAAACTTTCATTGAGATAGTACGTATACATGTATCACCTCATAGACGAGATGTTTAGCCAGTTATTCTGACCAGACAGTTACGAGTCACGCATTGCTGCCCATAAATGTATGTTTATGTACAAGTACATGTACACCGTGTAGTTAATAGATATTGAGGTCGCCAACCTCTGTCCTTCATCTCCGACTACTGCGTCCTACGTCATCAATATGTGTGTAGCTTAATTTGTCCTCACTCAAGGTTATGGCTATTGATCGTCAAATCAAGGAGAATAAGCCAGTTAATCGCTGACCATTGTCCACTCCTGGACAGTCGAACGAGGTCAATGTAGAATGTGATAATTTTCAGTGAATGAACTCTGACGGCCAAACCGAACTAAAATTGTTCATATTACTTTTAACAAGAATTTAGAGGTACACGACTACATCGAATTCACCTCTTTACCAGAATTAATTGAATGATAAAAGCCGTAAATATATTCACTAGTTTTAACAATAATATAGATGTGGTGTGCTGCTGTATGATGGCATGTACACTGTATGTACATTAGATTTAAAACATTCTAAATACTGAATTGTAAATAATTATGAATACGGCACTGCTGAATACGTGGTGTTTAACAAGAATATTTCAAGGATGACATTGATGTTTATTTCCTACAATTTGCACGACTGTACCGTTACAGTATTTAAGAAACATTATTTAACGCAATATCATCTCTCATTGATTACTCATTATTGTAAGCTGTTATTGATTACTAGAAATTGTATCCATAGTTAATTTGCATGAATATGAATGCATCGAGCGAGACTTTAATGGACCTCTCTCTCTCTCTCTCTCTCTCTCTCTCTCTCTCTCTCAGGTGAGGATGTGTCCACGTAATAACGTACAGTACATGTAGGCCTACTATCCCAAAGTAGTGTCAGTATGTACGTACATGTAGGCCTACTAGTATATAGCTGTCAGTAGTGTCAGTATGTACGTACATGTGGGCCTACTAATATATAGCTGTCAGTAGTGTCAGTATGTACGTACATGTAGGCCTGCTAGTATATAGCTGTCAGTAGTGTCAGTATGTACGTACATGTAGGCCTGCTAGTATATAGCTGTCAGTGGTGTCAGTATGGACACACTATCTCAGTGTGGTTGTACAGCGAGTGACCACTCAGTGGCCTCACCAATTATTGACGCCTTAAGTTGACCTGGTTTCCACGTCGGAAATAGATCTCGACCGGCGTTTCTGGGTCAGCCAGAGCCTTTTCATAGCCGAATCTACATATTCTAAGCGCCACAGTGAGGTCAATAACAAGTCGAATCGCTTTTGTGTGACCTAGATGAATTATCTATGCACAGTGTATATTTATTTACATGTAGACCGTACGTGATGACCAGAGGGTTGATTTTGATAAACGTGGTATGAGATTGATGGGTTTCCAACAATTTTAAGTCGCCTAATTTATTTTTACTCTAACAAGTCCTGTGTTTGAATTATGACATATTAGATAATGGTTTATATTGTAGTATGTGCATTATACTGTCCGGGATACATTCCAGTCAAGTTATCACAAGTTAGTAGTATAGCTGCACAACGGTGGGTCGACAAATCAGTGTGTAAAACGTGGATAATTTAATCCTCCTTATCGGGTAAATTGAGTTATGCTGTGTCATTATTGTAAAGACAAATATGCAAGTTGTACAAGAAAATACACTGAAACTTGACAGGGGAATATAATACATGGCCCATATCCGTATGGCATATAAAATGGTGGAGGGGTAGACATATCTATTTCTGATTAAGAAATGCATTAAGACAGCTACGGTACGGTATTGGTAAAAAGATACACACTAGGTTCAAACATCGTTAAAATTATCGTTCATTGAGTTATGAAGATAATGACATTCATGTCGTACACTGAATGACATAACAGTGACATTAATTGTCGTTATTTTGAAAACGATTAACAAAGTCACGTTCATAATATTTTCCAATATTATCCAATCCAATAATAGCCAAATGGGTTGTGGTGTATTTCTGAAGATGTTGCTACATATAGGTAACAGTAATATATTGTTTTAATTGAAGTCTGAGAGTGCTACATTGGAACAGAGGGACACCAATGACAAGCACATTTTACGTCAGTCGTAACATAAATTTCTTATATCAATAATTTTAAACGCATTTTTGCTCGGTATACACGTAGATACCTGTACGGACATGTGCAGTATACCAGATCAATACATTGAAGGGTTATGGCCATCAATATTATATTATATTATAACAAAAAGTCGTGTTCATTTAAATAAAGTTCAGCATTGACAATGTTGAACTTCGATGCCTTGTATTTTCGGTCCCGGTGCCAGACGTTTCGCCCCCTGTACGTTACGCCACCACATATTTATTTTGGAAGGACGTTTCACCCACACCTATTCTTTTTATGGACATTTCGCTCCCACAACTTTATTTTTCTGGTACAGGGTATATTAATTATTCCAGATTAATTCATCAATAGCATCTATACTATATCGAGTATCTTGGTTTACCGCGAACGAATCTCGCTAAAATACGGTGATTTATAATAAATACTATTAGTTTTCATATATCGGTTTTGTTCTTACGTACACCGTGAGTGTCCGGGGTAGAATATACACTCATTATGTAAAAACGCTGAAGATGTGGTCAGGTGTGGCGCAGTGCAACCTAGTTGCAGCCTCTGGGAATCTTAGCACTATACCACGGCTTTAGAAATCTAGAAGAAAAGCCCACCTTGAGAACGTGACATTGAAAAAAACCATATGCTAGGTTATCGTGACCTTGAGAACACAAGAACACCTGGTCCATTGTTCGAGAACGATAGATGACTTTTAAACGAGGTCATATGAATATATAATTTCCTGCTATTGAGATTCTTCTCTCAGGTCACTCAAATTTGGTACACTGAGGAAATATGTGTACCCTACCAATTCCAAAATTACATCTTTGTAGATTGTCGAATAAACATTATGTCTATTTAATGTATTACTATTTCACTTCACACTTTTGCTAAATATGTGGAGGGGTGCCGGTCTGTTATGGAAAAGCGACTTACAAATGACAATCGGCCACATGAAATCATCAATCAATAATAAGGGTTATCTCAAAAGATATTTTACAAAACGCGTCTTAAAAGTTGTGACTAACGTGTGTTTAATTTAACATTTAGATGCTAAACATGTGTTTTTACAGTGTATACTGGAGGGAGTTTGTCATCAGCTTCAGGATAGAGTAACCAAACTGTGGGTAACCACAGGGAAACATCCATTCTTAAGAATAGAACTTCAACAGATTTGCTGAAAATATCATGGGAACATATTGCCAATGAATAGAAAATTACATCTACCACATATTGGTCATTTATGCACGTTTTTACTTCTAATCCATCCATTAATAGGAATAAACTTAAAACGTATGACTCACTTTTGTCTGGACTTGTGTCTGCAGGATATAAACTCCTTCACAACCGTGAACTTAATGTTGTACAACAAGGGTGGTGCAAAGAAGTTCCTGTTCAACCGATTGTTATAATGCAGCTGTCAATGTTGTTGGACAGTTTTCCAAAGAATGTCTCGCAAATATTTCAAGTTGGAAGTATTCATGTGTACATTCAAGCGTACATCAAACTCAAATGTCTGAGAAAGCATGAAGCTAAAGTTCACAACGACCAATATTCCAAATACAACCCTAGTAATAAAAATTACAGAAGTGACAGCAAAGGCAAGGATAGAAAATCTACCACTGTTGATTACTTAAAGTTGTGCCTTACTCTTGGTTTGTTATTCATTCATAACGATGCAATTGCAATGGGTTATGGAAAACGCATGCTGAGAATGGTGAAGTTTTTGCTGGATGTAACTAACTGTACGAAGTATGCATTTGGACTTCTAGAAACAGTAGCACAAGCAGAACTACTCCTATAAGAAAGGCAAGCAAGGTTGGTGTGGAATAGAACTGTGAATCACCAGGGAAGAAAATATACCAATCACCCAAATGAGTTGGACCTAGAACATTGCAACAAAGTGCTCAAGGATGAGGTCCATACCTATCAAGGCAAATACACTGAACAAACCATGCTCCGCGTCAGTCTCAGACAACATATGCAAGAAATATGACAGGTTATCTAATGTCAGACAAAGTTCTGGTAAACACACATCTGCTGACGTGAGTAATGATGTTCTGCCACTTGTTGATCAATTTCACTGTGTAGGAAGAGTGTTTGATGGTGATGTCACTAAACATCATGCACACTTTCTTGATGTCAGCGATCCTGTTCAGTCTCTACACATTGGGCACATTCAAGATTGGATTTCTAACAGTCTGAATGATTCAATTTATGGTGAATGATGCTATCAACAACCTCGGATGACACGTGTATGCAAGGATTCTCACACGTACAGTCACTGTGGCATGTACATAAACATTTGCATAAGAGTGCACATGCATCACAACACATATGTAGTGGAAGTATATTTGATGCATTCTCTTCAAAGTGCTGTAACAATCGTGTACGTCGACATGTGCTCTCTTTACAGCACTGTATCATGGATGACTGCACAGCCTTTCTTCCTGAGAGGCATCTCTTGTATTTCATGAGGATAGCATGAGCCTAGAGTCCGTCTCTGCCACATCTTCCTGTTTCTTGCTTGTAGTCCTCTATGTCGTTTGCTGGACCATAGTGTATGACACGATTTACTACATTGACATCTAGGCCCATGCTAAATGAAGTGAATACCAGCACTACTCGTTTGTACCCAGCTGGATCCATGTATGATTGACATATGCTATCTTTAACCTCATCACCTGTTTTGGAATGAAACATATCGCAAAATGTGTTCCTGTCATCATTTCGGCCATCAGTTTTGAAGTTGAAGTATGCCTTGTTACCAAGTGAGCTGGTGAGAAACTCATAATGGTCTCCTATTTGTCGTGTGCGTTGGAAGAATATTATCATTCGAGGTGTATCAGTGCCATTGCCATTTAATAGCTTGCTACGCGAGGCAAAATCTTCACAGAGTATTCTTGGTATTCGCTATCCAGTAGTATATGTTTGTCCTATTAGAACTGACAATAACCTTCTCAACAATTCACATACACATTTTGCTCATTATCAAATTCGGTGTATTCTTGGTCAAAGACTGTAGCTCTCCAAGTTGTCCATATGCTGGTCAAAAAGGATTTCTCCCTCTGTCTGTGAACAATCCACTGTAAAAACAAAATCCAAAATAAATATGTATTCATTACCGTATCATGTAATAATGAATAGGATTCATGTAGACAGTGTTTTGACCAAACTACATTTGAGAGAGAAAAGATTGGATGTTATATTTATGGCAATTAATAATGACAATAATAATTTATCATATACTGATATATTCCACAATTAATTGAAGCTAATTTTATAATCTGCAAGTTATTTGACTTATGTTACTAATACACCAAATCATATTTTGCTTTGATGGTATATTTACTTACAATTTTGATAAGCAGTGGGCCTCATCAATGAAGATTGCCTTTAGATACTGCTTCTTCTCCAGAATACATATAAATTCACGACTGCTTCCCAAGATAGTTTCTGGGCTAGTAACTATCATGTCTGCTTCCCCTTCTCTAATGTTTTGAATTGTCATCCTTTTTTGTTCATAAATTGTATCATCAGGTTGATTTGTATTTTCCTGAATATCCCTCAGGCAGACAGCTTTGATGCTTAAATCCACCAGTTTTTCTGTCTGTTTCTTCATCAGTGCTACTAGTGGTGATACAACAACGGCTGTAGCCTATGTGGTGTTTTCGGTATTCTTATACCATAGGGGTGCTATTTCAAATGTTAAAGACTTGCCTCTTCCTGTTGGCGAACAAAATAGCACATCCTGTCCTTCTAAATAGGAAGTGATCACATGCTTTTGATATTCACGGACAGAATGTATATTGAGTATATGCAGTGAACTTGCAATAGAATTTTCCATGTTGGACTGGGGTCACTTCACTGTGCCAATATCTATAGTATAGTTGATTTCCAAAACGTTCACAACATTCCAGAGAAAATACTATAATATGAATCTTTTTCGATTTAAGGTAAAAGTTACAGTACAAGCTTTGCATCTTAGAATGTACTATATGCAGTTATTGATGCAATCAGATAAAACATAATAAATTAAGGTCATGAGCATACTAGTAATTTCACTTGTGATTGTGTTTACTATAGTTACCAAAACATTCAACTGAATCAGTTTATCATAAATTTCATGATAATATAATATCAGGATTACTTACTTCATAATTTGCATAAATGTGTTTTCACACACCGGTATTAACATTAATGAATTTAACAGCAAATAATTCTTAGAGCAACAAAATAAATCGGCTGCTAAACCTACTTTCAGCACTGGCTGCCACCACATTGTTCCAGACTGAGATAGCCATAGAACACAGGTCGGTGAGGGGTCAAGTAAGGGCAGCAGTGAGAGATACTGCGCCGCTTGACTGTGATGTATTTTTTTACAAATCTTCTAAAGAATCGATGGACATGATTGTTGTCATTAATTTACTTATATCCTTGTCTGAATTCAAAATGTTGAAATAACGAACATTTAAGTCATCCTAGTGCTAATACTGATACAGGAATATCATATCTCTCAGCACTTGTCAACGCTAATATACATATATTATCTAACTCGACTCATAAAGGTACAAGAAATACGAAACTGTGTCCACCAGAATATGATACCCAAAGTCACGCGCCTGCCGATGCTCAAAGGTCTACCTCCAGCTACATGACAACAAAGATAATCCTCCAAATTAAATAAATGTATACAAGCAATCAATTACAAACGTTGAACAGTTTTATGTTGAGTGTATGCTAGTAAGATACGAATACAAACCGTGATATAATCCTGAAAGCGGCTCTAAACCCCAATTAAACAATACATTTATAAAATATGAATACACATATTGTTATAAAGTAATCTAAAGGGAAATATCTGGGTGTTTTTTGTTTTGTTTTTATCTCGTAAAACAAATGATTTCAAGTAATGATTGATAAATAGTGATACGATACGCTTACTAGTTTAATAATCCATGGCATGATACGTGTCACGTGATCACATCTATAATAGAGCATGTCCGTGTAGTGCACATATTAATCCTCGTGTAATATTCTCGCGTAATATTCTCTCGTGTGACATTTCGTCACTTGTGGAACAAAAGTGTTCTGAAATAATGACACAAACAACTTAGCCAAACACTATGCAACTTTGCCATTATGCCTCTTCCGAACGTCTTTCGCGTTGTTTTATGTAGCGCAACGAACATACGTCCTGCGTGAAATAGACGCGATATAAATGTGCATTATTATTATTATTATCTATTATTATATATTATTATCAATCATTAATTTATTTTTTTATTTTATTATTGTTATTATTATTATAAAACAATCTAAACTCTACAAGCATAGCCGTTATATGTCCGTGGTAATATATTCTTCGAAATCGTATAACCATTTTGTTTTATTTGCTTGTATGTGTTGCCACTTATTAAAATGCATTACTTCATAAAACAGTTATACTATTCAGATAACGTATATGAACATGATGACGGAAATCATACTGTTAAAACTGCGAGGATGAGGACCACAAGCCTGTCATGCCCCAGAAACTTCAAGGATGGCTTCAGTTAGATTATATATTTATTATGTGTCTTAGTTGGTATCGCTGTTCTAACTGTGGCAGCATATTCTGTCAGCTAGCACCAACAGTCGGTGGAAATCCCGCCTAATTCAAGCGTGTATAGAAATAATGCCAGCCATGACAATGATATAAGCGAAATAGTCTTGAAAGCGGCCCTAAACCCAAAATCAACCAACCATCCTTCCATTGTAGAATATAGCTCTAATTTTGGTATTTGAACGAATGGAGTTTGTAAATACATTGAACTCTAGAATCCCCGTTGATACGACGCGATTAGTGCGAATGATGGGGCTAACGACTCCATGCGCGAGTAATTAGGCCGATTCTCCCCGCCCCACAACTCATGATTATAAAGAACTATGACAGCTTGTTTGTAATCCTGTAGATGTCTCCAACAGACCATGCATGCTTTTTAATTACAACCTTTAGAATTCCTTTCGTTGTTAAAGGTCGAGTTATAATCCTTGGGTTTTAAAAGCGTGCATGATGTGTTGGAGACATCTACTGGATTAAAGCTGCTAAGAGGGTACGAGTTGTGGAGCGGGAAGAATCGGCCTAATTACTTGCGCATGTGTCGTTAGCCCCATCATTCGCACTAATCGCGTAGTATCGACGGGGATTATAGAGTTCAATGTATTTACAAACTCCATTCTTCAAATACCAAAATTAGAACTATATTCTGCAATGGAAGGATGGTTGGTTGATTTTAGGTATAGGGCCGCTTTCAAGACTATTTCACTTATATCATTGTCATGGCTGGCATTATTTCTATGCACGCTTGAATTAGGCGGGATTTCCACCGGCTGTTTGTGCTAACTCACAGAATATGCTGCCACAGTTAGAACAGCGATACCAACTAAGACACATAATCAACTGACTCCGAGTCAACCAGTAATTACTTTACCCATGTCAATGCTGTGGGTCAAACAGGGAAACAACAATACCATATTTTAACATATTTTGCTTTGACGCGGACTAATTGCTCAACTTTACCAACTAATTCAAGATGTCCGGTTGTCTAGAGTCACTTCCTTTTTTAGGTTATCTTTTTATAATTAATTATGAAAGATAAAGGAAAATCGGAACCACCATGTGATGTAGTTTATTCATTATTGCGTATCAAAAGGTAAAATGTGTACGCGCTAGCAATGGTCATAGTGTATAGTGTTATCACGTGAGTATAAAATTATCTCAAATCTAGTCCATTTCTTTAACTGAAATATTGCGATCTTAAGCCGTTAACAAAAAAAATTATATTTTGTGAAATTATATAGTAGCCTACATGCTTTAAATACTAATTTAATAGTTGCTATTCAATCTCTTTCCAGATAGTGTGTATGGTTTTGTGTATGTGGATTTCAATGAAGTGTGTACACTAACACACATGCACAATTCATACGTATAATTCACCCACGCATAAACACCAAAATGTTGCATTGAGGTCTATAGGGAATTCCGGTTTACTGGGAAGTGATTTTAGCTACTGAATTACGTGTACGCTTACAATATATATCATTGTATTTAGGACACTATACATACCGTATTATATACTAAAATAAACACATTCAGTATAGCTAAATATCACTATAATCATTAAACAAGCACACACGAAATCTAGATAATGATACCGTCTATTCAAGGTTTAAGTACATATATTCGCATGAATGAGCGGCATCATTATATACATAG
>JAUTBT010085203.1:0-30076 GCA_032361225.1 Lepetodrilus schrolli | reverse complement strand
CTGCATTGCCACTCTACAGACATCGCATCCTATCAATATCGTGTCAGAAAGGTAACTTTCGCGAACATTGATGCCAGTCCCCCCCCGGGGCGGGATTTGAACCTGGAACCGTTGGCTCCGAAGTCCAACTGTTCTACCACTGCGCTACTACAACATTAGGTAAATTTTCGACTGTAACTGAACAGGTCATTTTTAATATAGTCGACCCGCGATAAATTGCTTGGGTCGACGACACACATACTCGCGTTAAGGGGTCATGACCGAGGCAACTAGACTTCTACCAGAACAATGTCAAGATAGATTACTGTTGCTGTGGTAAATCTTTAAATGAATCCATTTAAATAAAGTTAATGTAATACCACTGTATTTGGTTTACGTATAGTGTATTTACTATTATACAATTAGCTGGCTGTATGCAGTATGATAGGTAAAAATTAAGCAAGATCCAACAAGTTCAATTACTTACACTTCAGTTTTTCCAGTGCATTACACAAGATACTGTTTTACACAAGTTTCAATTTTAGTGTTGTACATGGCACATTGTATCTGGTTTTACGATTCTGATACAGTAAAATTACTATACCATTGGAAAATAGGATAAGATAAATTAAGCCTGATTCAAAAGACAAACCTTTCATTGCTTCCAGTCCAACAGGGATATTCTTGTCTACTGGTGTCTCGTGTTTCAAGACCTCATCTAGCCAAGGACGTTCATATGGGTTGCATTTCTGTATGACAGAAGACAGAATCTATGCAATACTGAAATTATTACTAAGAAAACCAATAAACTAAACCAGCAGAGAAATGAAGATATTGAACAGAGGCAAGTTGAGAATTAATGAGCAATTTTCATTTTCAATTCGTACTCCCTACTCGAGCACAAGACATGGCAAGTCTATGCCATGTGCAGTAAATGGATGTGAAAAGCTGTACCTGTTTGTGCTTCTTAGATTGAAGGTGTGTCAAGTGTTCAAACAAAGACACAGACACTTGATTGCAAACCCCACACCAGTGACTTCCAGGATCGTAAAATTCATGTCGCTTCAGCAACACAATAGGCTTGTCCGTCTCCTAAACATGAGAAAATATGCATGACCCAACTGCTGACAAATGGCTAAAAGTGTTATTATACGATTGTCAGAGGCAACAGGTCGAGCTTTGTAACAGCAGGAATACTTCACGCGATGACATGCTTACAATAAACCACACTTTGAAATATAGATATATTATTAGCCACTTATTGGGACTCAAATACATTGGCAACATTGTATCTGAATGTCAACACCAGCTTTAACATTGCGTCAATGCGATCGAGAATGACAATAGATGAGGACAGATATATTTACATGCATGGTGTGATGTTGGTATACTTCGAGTACAAAACTATTCGACATTTTTAGCAAGAGGAAGATAAAACAAACATATCACTGCCTTTCATTTTACAGATAATTCTTAATACTCGCCTCACTGTCAAGTATTGCTACCGATATTTCCATTGCTGGAGAGCGTGAACCTATTCCGTCTGGACCGCTGATGTGCCTCAACGTAATGTCAGACTCGTCGGACACTTGCCGCAACAGTGTAATTTGTGCCGAGATCTCCTCCTGCAGTTTGCTATTCTGCACGAGCAGCGGATCTTTATCTCCATCTCGCTGTCTCCGACGCTTCCTCATGATCTCGTTCTGATGCTTCTTCAGCTTCGCGAGTTCTCTTTCTAGAAGTTGCAGCTTTCTCTTACGTTCCTCCGATTCCTTCAGCAAAGTCTGCCGCTCTGCTGCAGAGAGTTGTACAGTTGGTACTTTCGGCAAGGGATCTGCATGTTTGAGTACCACATTTTCTCCTTTAGCAGAATTGGCTTGTGGCAACATTTTAGGCGAAGATCTTTCCTTCACGGGAACGGCTTTCCACTTGTCTTTCATGGCTGGTTCATTTTTCAGTGGATTCTGCTGCCAATGACCGTCGACAAACACTTCCTTCTTGTCTGCGGTAACCGATATTTTTAGGTCCGTCTTCATGGGACTCATGCTACGTCTTCCTTTGGAATGGTCACTTAGTTTCATCAGCTTTGTCGTTGGACTGCTTTCTCGTTTCTTGGACTTGGGTGCCAGGACAATGCGTGAATATTCCGGAGATTTCTCCCGTACTCTCTTCACTGGATGGGTGATAATTTTCCTTACTTCATTCTCTTCGTCGTCATCAGATTCTATTGATGGAACGCTAGTCCGGTTGGCACCACCGCTGAACCTAGATGGCTTCCTGGTCGGAGGATCTGGGGAGATGGGTGGGCGATGTCCTTGGGGATAATGGGGCTGACCGGAGGTAAAGCTATGTCCAGCACCTTGTTGAATCCCTGGATAGTACGGAGGCATTCCCAGATGACCAGCAGACGCTGTGTTGCCGCATCCTGGAGGATTTGTTGTATAGAACTGAGCTTGCTGGCTTTGTGTTGGCACAGACACCTGAGACCTGTGGCTATCGCGACCTCTGGAATTGTGTGGTGAACGCTCCCTTGAATTGCGTGGTGAACGCTCTCTGGAATCTCTACGCGAAGAAGAATCTCTATTATCGTATGATGACCTCTCTCTGGAATGATCTCTCTGTGGGCAATTCTGAGGTCTGGAAGCCGGTTCCTGATTCATAAACTGCATAACACTGCTCTCTCTGGAGGCATGGCTCTTTGCCGACTGCATGATTCGTTCCTTCATTTCCAGCCTCTTCTCCTTCTGGAACAGTTTCTCCTTGATGTCATTACTAGCAATACCTCCTCCCAGGAAAGATGCGTTCTGGTTTATTGAAAACCGAGTGTCTTCCTCCTTCTTTTTCTTGACCTTTGCAAGCTCTTGCATCCTTTTGGACAGATCGAAATTGAATCCAATGGACTTCAGTACATTTTGTATAGTTTTGTCCATATCATCTTTCGGTTCTTCAACAGGTACTTGTGGCTCTGGCTGAGGAGGATTCATCCATAATGGTAAATCTGAATGAGTGACAGATGGAGGCACAGCTTGAGGACTTGCTGGCTTGGCCTTTGGTTTAGAAGAATCTTTCATAATAGGGAAGAGACTCTCTCTGGGTGGCATGCTACCAGAATCAGTTTCGCCATACAAAAACTGTTCCTCATCATCAACATCCATGACAGGGTGACCCAAACCAGGAACCTTTGCAGAGGCATGGCCATGATCAATGTGTTCAAAACCCGGAATGGTCAAAGGAGCTTGGCTAGTGTCACTGTGGCCTGAACCGGGAAGATTCAAAGTCTGACCAAATTCTTGCTGTGTAGATGGCATTCCAGTCATTACTGGAAACATTGGGGCACTGGCTACTGATGGTCGTGACCCTGGTAATTGAAGTCTCTTCAGAAAGTCTTCCACCTGACTCTCATAGCTGCTACTACTGACAGTGGTACTGGGTGTAGTGAAATCCTTTGTACCGCCTTGAACACTTTGAATACTGGGAGTACTTTCTGTCGATGGTTCTGCCTTTCTTTTCAGGATGGACTTCAACGGTTTAGGAGCTGGTGGTAGCACTGCAGGTGGTTCATGTAGCCTCTCACCCGATCCCATATCAACCACTGGTCTACTACCAGGGAACCCATACCTCTCTGTGTCAAAGGTATTTGGCATGTCTCTCAGTGGTACAGATTGCCGGTTAGGGGATGGAATTCTGTGCATATCACTGTCTCGTTTGTCTCTATCGTCAATGCTTCTTTCACGACTGTCCCTGCCATTACCTCTAAGACTATCAAGTCCAAAAGGATCATCTCTTCTATAGGGTTTATCCTGTTCTGACCTCCAAGAATCGCCACTAGACTGTCGGTGTAAGTCACTTCCACTTTGTCGGAAGTCTTCGTCGTGTTGACCTCTTTCACGAGGATCAAAACCTCTTGGGTCCCCTTGGTGACCACCTCTTCGATCATCTCTTCGATCATCCCTTCGATCACTTCTGGGTTTCTCTCTATAGTCATTCCTACCATCATTGTAGCCATCATCTCTCCGACCGTCTCTGCGGTCATCCCTATAATCGCCTTTGCTACCATTCCTACGCTCATCTCGATAATCATCTCTGCGATCTCCTCTTCTGAAATCGTCCCTGCGATCACTTCGAATATCGTAGTTTCTGTCGCCTCTATAGTCATCCCTTCGCTCTTCTCTCCTGTCCTGTCGACATCGACCGTCGTGCGAGCCACGGTCACTCTCACGTTCTCGATATCGGTTGTCGTGCAAGCCACGATCATCCTCCCTTTCTCGACTTCTCGTACTTCGCTGTCTGTCCCTCTCGTAATGTCCATGATCGTCTCTCTTGTCCAATCTGCCTTTCTCTCTGTCACGTTCATCCATGTTACGGTCTCTGTATTTATCTGTCCTTTCGCCTACAGGTGGACCTAGGCGGTCGGACAGAGGAGAATGTCGTCGTGCGGAATTGTCGTGTTGTAGGTCCTTATGAACCCTCTCATTTCCTACAGTGATTCTCAAGGATTCGGCATCAGCTTTCAAGTCGAACTGAAACAGATGAAACTTGTACAAGACTCATACAAAGTCAAATTTCTTATAACTATTAAAGAAAACGGATATTGACTTGGGACATAACTCAATCATCGATTTACTGTATGTTCAAATTGATATTTCAGAAAATGACTTCCAGTGCATATATCTACTACTCTCTGAGCTATAATTAATTGCAAATAATTACTCGTATTTCAACCTAAACATACAAAAAAAAATTAAGAAAGAAATGACAGCAATCATTCATACCTGTCTAATGGTTTGGAAACTTGGGATTTCTTTACCATTTCTCCAGGCTAGTTATTCCAGACCTTTGTGATAGTTTTCTACCATCCACATCAATGCACATTATAAACGGTACAAGCACAAATCCATCGTACTTTAATCATCTACTTTTGATAACCAACGTACAATATTGACATATATTGGAAAAAATAATCATTGTACAAAATACCCCAATAGAGGATATTTGGGTTACTAGTACATAATAGAATGTGCTTTTAATTTTTTTATTTGGGGTTTGGACTCGCTTTCAAGATTCTTTCACGTATATCACGGCTTGTCAGTGTAGGGCAGGAGGAAACCTGCAATATCCGTGTCGCTGAATGTTGCAGTAAACCTGCAATCACAGGCTGGTACTGACAGACCAAGGACGACAACTGTGTTGCCATGGTACAGACAACATCTTCCATCATGATCGCACCAGAAAGTTAATTTTCGTGAACATTGATGCTGGGCTCACGATACAGGATTTGAATAAAAGGTCATTGGCTCTGAAGTCCAACGTCCTACCATTCCAATAACACCCGTCCCAGAATTTCTCCTAGATTTTCAAACTTACCTGTTCACAATACACCAATAACTATGTAGTGAAAGATGTTCTTCCTTTGTGATAATTCTCAACAGTTTTACAAATGACATTCCAAGAATACCATCAAAATGAAAGACATGGAATGGAATACAGTACTCATGATACTGGATGATGTCCGTGTCTTGTAAACCAACAATTATTGCCATGCGTTAAATTTTTTTTTTCATTATGTATTGATCCATAATTTTGTAAGGGCATGTATGTAGTGTTTCATTTTTCAAACACTGTGTTGCAACACTGATAGAATGTTACACATTTTAATAATCTAATAAAGTGGTAAAGGTGCTATTAAATATACTAGACAAAACAGGTTACCCATCATGTGAACCAATATGACAGTGTACATCTGTAGGTAACAATAGGACAACCATAGACACTCATCTACTCAATGCAACAAAGGAATCAATAAACAATCAAAACACCTAGAATAATTGAAGATATTTCGAAATGACCATATCTAGTAATATTCACTTGGATAATTTGTACTGTATATATATTTTTAAAAACCTTGACGTTAACATTCCTTTAAAGAAAGTTGATATGTGACATTCTAGACCTCTTGTTTATATAGGTTATGTAAAATTGCAAGTGGTCTCAATTGGGGTAAGAGGACTTGAATATTTCTAAGATGGAAATCTTTTAACCAAGTCTGAGTTATTAATCGAGCAAGAGGGAATATACTCAACCAAAAAAGAAAGTATACATGTTGAAATCTTGTATATTATTTTTAGTGTGCCATTACAGCATAATCAAAAACCAATGTGTGTACGTGCTACACTATAGCACGCATTTCCATGTGCATATTGTTTCGGATTGCTGCATGGCACATGACCGAGTGCCGTCACGACCGAAAACAGGATTTTCATGCTGTGGCCCAGTTGTTTGGCATGCATACGCAATATTTCACTAGGTTATCCTCATGAGTGCATACCTTCGAAAAAAACAATAAATAAACCTATAAAATACGGTTTGATAATGCCACACTTATGACAAAATGACTGTCAGATAGCAGTTGGGATGTTTGATGTCGGGCACAGTGTCAGTCACGTGGCTAGATGTTTTGGTGTAACCAGAGTCACAATACTGAGACTGAACAATCATTTGCAGACCACGTTATCCACCAATGACCGCACTCAGAGCGGCCGTCCATGAGTTATGTCGGCTGTGCAGGACCTGTATATCTGAACCAACAATCTCAGAAACCGATTTCAACCAGCGACCATTCTTGCCAGACAGTCAGGAACCATCTGCGAACCTTTCATTCTATGCCTTCTTCAATTGTTGACATTTTTGTTTCATGGGATGGTCACAGTAATTGTCCATTGGCAGCAAACACGCGTGCAATTTGTGATATTGCACACACACACACCTCTTCCTTAATGGTGTGGTTATCTAATTCCATATGTTCTGCCATGAATGTGTCTGGTTTATGACATAAATGACTATTGATTACATGCATACTTTCTTTTTTGGTTGAATATATATAATGTGCTCCAACTGCCAGGATTAGTGGGGATCACACTCCTCAAGTAGTTGTGTACAATGTTGAATTCATACTGAAGATAAACTCCCATCCATATTTTTATAATTAAATATATTCAAGTAAATCTGCAGTAGTCAGTATATAATTAATTGGCCCAGTTTGCATGCATGCTTTTGCATAGATGTGTAAATATACACATGTGTGTATACATGTCATGCAAACGCATTTACACATGCAAATATTGAATTCATATTGAAGATAAACTCCCAACCGTATGTTTATAATAAAATATATTTAAGTAAGTCTGCAGTAGTCAATAACTAATAGGCCAGCAATGATAAACTTTTTTAATGATACAATACATACCATGCTTCAAACGTCACAATATGATACATCAACATTAATTAGTTTTACTGTTTATACCCATCAGCTAGTTTGTTATGAAATCCACGAAGTCATGCTTTGTATTGTGGTGCACCGGTGTACTGGCGAATCATTGCAGGCCTATAAATTATAATGATTGTATCTTCTGTACAGGGTGTCTGGTGTATTGATTATAGATAGGCAAGGTGGTGTATACAACTTTAAGTAATAAATCTAGAATAATGCATCTTGCATTTGAAAATAAATGTAATTTTCTGGATTCCATTTTCGTATGTTGAAGATTCCTATTTTTCTTATTTTATATTTGGCAGGCAACATTCATACTTTGTCACGTAAAGTTCTGTTTGGTGATCTATCTTCAAAACAATCATCCGATTGTACTCGTTTCTTCCCGGACGAAGCTCTATAATCTTCATTGCTTGGGTTAACATCTTCAGAACCGACACCCTCAAAATCGGGCTTTGGGGGTTTTGCGATTTCGGACGAACCGTCCCCGTGCGAATCTTCCTGTGGCACCCACGATGATGCTGCTTGAGTTTGTCCTTGACCTCTATTATTTAATGTGATTACTAAACCCTCTCCCCGTTCAAACCCTTGACCCCTCCCACCTCGTCCTCTGCCCCTAAAGGGTACTCCCCGAGCTCGTGGTCTTCCTCGAAAATTGTAAACCATTTTTGTTACATCGTAAATAAGTATCGATAGCGCAAGTCATTGAACGGTTTATGGTTAAATGATAATCCTAAATTCGGGATGAACCACACGAACTAGACCAGAAAGTGTGTTTCAAATACATTATAATAATATCCGTTGAAACTGAACATGGTCTACATATGTTGGCACATAATATTCCATGAAAGATGTTATTTTACGACATTACCGTTAATGTTCGTCCTTTTCCGTCCAGAGCTGATGACAAGTTTTCACTCTCGGGCGTTTCCGTAACCTACCAGCCGTATGTGTGCGTGTGCATGTGACGTGTGGAAACTCAGGTTCTCAGCTTAAAGTATTCAGCTTACAGTATTCTTTTTTAATGTATATTATTATTTTAAAAAAAATTAACATTAGATATATCAAACCTAAGAAAACTAAAATTACCTACAGTTCACAGACATCTAACATCAATCTTGCTTGTAATAGCCTTGCTGTAGTAAACCCATACTTAAGAAATTAATGTTGATCCACTCCTAAAAATGTACCTACCGTTTGCATGCACGCCTTTGCATAGATGTGCAAATATGTGTAAATATACACACGTGTGTATACATGTCGTGCAAACGCATTTACACATGCAAGAAAATTTACATCCAATCGACAATATAAACTTATAAAGGGTATACCGATAGTTAATGTAGTTATACCTTCCGTTTGATATTCGGAGTAATTTGAAATATATTCAAACACTCTCCAATAAGTACTTACAGGTATGGAAGTTCCCTGAGGTTTTTCGGAATGTTTGCTTACCTAATTTACTCACCCTGCTTAAGTGACATGCAAACACATAGATTTTATTTTATTTACATATGTATGCATGTTTACATATACCGGTACATGTGCAACTTTATACCCCTGAGCAAATGTTGTGCATGCAAACAGGGTATACGATCATCTTTGCATATTGCATATTCTAATACTTGTAGTTGTAACTATCTTTCCCAGACAAGTATGATTTTAAAATATATTTTTTTACTATTCATGATATACGATGATATATGATATGACATGATATATGATATGATATATGATATTCTATTCTATAATGTAGTCACTAGGCGTGATTTGTTAACGGACCTTGGAAGAACTACTATGACAGTAATTTATAGTTTGGGTATTATATATCCAAGTTAAAAACAAATTTATACTTTGTTGAATATTATCGATTCATGTTGATAGGACATTGAGAAATAAAATATTTTTGAGAATTAATATTATTTTGAAGAACCACTGTGTCAGATTTAACTCCATTGCACTACAACTAATATACATACATTTGACAGTAGCTATGAATCTAACAGAAAACAAGTTTCATTTTATCATGATCTCTTCTCGGAAGACAATTTATTCAGAAAATGTATACATTGTTGAAATGATGCTGGAAAACAACAGGTATGTATTTTCACATTGTTACAGACACTTAATTAAAGCAATTAAATTGAGGCACTAGCTTGTAGGTTCACCCTCGGAAAACATTGATTGCTATTACCGGTATTGTATATATTATAAATAATAAATATAAACTAATTCAATATCATTCATCATTAGTTTGATTCATCAACATCCGTCACTTAAATTGAGTTAAGTCTTTTCCACAGTGATCGAGTTGACCTTGTTTCTGGGTATGTTAATTATTTGACATAATACATATACAGTAAATATTGAGGTGATGCATTAATAGTGACACAAACCACCGTGTCAGATGATTTTTATGCCAACTGAAATTATTATTTTATCATGAAATGTGTAATAATGTATCAATGTCGATAAAACTGTCACATGCATCAATAAACTTGCCTTGGTAACAAAGGGAAATAACTCAGGCACAGCTTTGTCTTTTATATATCTATGCTGCGTTTAGGCTGTACTACACGTACTTTTCACTACGAAGTGGTACATTACGCTACAATAGTCAACTTCCAATTCTGTAACATACATTTTCCATTTTTCAGAATGTCTAAAAAATAGTTTGTAGAGCTACTCATATACATTGCTCCATTATGAGAACATAAAATGTTGCCGATTGGGACAGTACCCAAACAGATTCTGTGTAGCATGTGTTCTCTGATAGGAGGGAATGATTATATATACTATATGCATTGCTACCATACCAGCCAACTAATACCTTACTGTTACTGTAATCGTATTGTATTCATATGCAAACTAAGTGACCTAATAACCAGCAAATACAGAATTTAATCAAACTAAATATAATTGGAAAACATCACCGAGAAAATAATTATTCTCTGCAGTATTTCATTGATCGCATGGCTGACAAGTCACAGAATAACAACATTGCACATGTATATGTTATTGATCATTGCACACTTCAGTTCTCCATGAAGACATTTGTGGCATGATTCAAACTGGGAACCTTCAGGCTTGGAGTGCGACATGTCACCACAGTGCCACCACTATAATCAGATCCAGAGGAAACAGTAATAGGATTAGCTGTGGTTTTGTAGCTCTTTATTTTGTGCCCTATTGAAATTTTATGTTTCCTATTGGCAACCCATATCTATGGTGCCAATAGGAAACGTAAAATTATTAATAGGGCAGAAAATAGAGCTACGAAACTGCAGCTATAGAAGCATTAGATTTGGGCTCGTATATTTTTTTCCCTAAACCCAAGAATTAGTGTTGACCGAGTCCCTTTCCTTTGGACTGAATTCTAAGATTGTCATAATGGCTTTGAGCATCTGCTTCTTGCCCTGGCGATCAGAGCTGGTTAGAAAACTGTACACCACGTTTTTCAAGTACTCTAAATTAGCACTTTCTCTTGTCACATTTCTTTGCTGCTTCCACAGATCTTCCTGCAACCTAGTATTTTCCTCAGCAATCTTTTCCTGCTTGAGACTGCTATTGAGCTGTACTTCCCTCAAAGCGACCTCCAACTGTCTTTTTTGTTTCCTAAGTGAGGACAGTTCCACATCCCTTCTGGCCTGTTCCTGTGCGAAATGCAGCAACAGCGTCTCGCTGTGTCCCTGAGACTGACTCAACAGTCTGCTGATCGCACTATCATCCTCCCCCTCTCCTCCCTCACCAACGTCCCTCCCACCCGAAGAATGGCCCCTCCCGTCCCCCATGTACTCCAGCTCCAGTGTGTGGATCGACGACCCCTTCAGCGTGGAGATCTCTCCGTCCTTCTCGGCCAACATGGCCACCGTCCTGCCTCGCTGCTTCTTCAGCTCGTCCTCCATCTCCTGGATCTGCTTGGCGTGTTCCGACCTGAGCGAGGCCAGGGCATGGCGGTGGCCGTCCTGCTCCAGCTGCAGGGTGCGGCTCAGCTGGTCCACCTTCATGTGCTGGCTGTCCAGGTCCTGGTCGTGGCTGTGGTGCAGCTGCTTCACCTTCTCCCTCAGCTGTGAGTTCTGCTTATTCAGGATATCCACATCCTTGTTGGGAGTCTCCTGTGGGTGTAATAGGGCTCATAAGTGGGTCAAATTTTATTTTTAGACATATCCGGTTTAAAGATTCTGGTGATAACCTACACAGTGACAAGTGCATGGCAATGGTTTTATTTACATAGCTTACGTTGTACCCTGATCTACCACATGCGTGCCATGCAGAACAACATGATTCATCTCTGAATCGAACAGAAATTTAAGCACACGATCAGTATTAAGGACGTATTAAGATCTTATCTGGAATTTAGTCAACCCAAGGCCTAGTACTCACGTTTGGCCATCACCAGAACCTGGTAGATTCTTGGAAATTTTTGGAAATTCTAAAAATAGACCTGACCTACTTACGCGCCCAATAGGGACATATGATTATTTAGAGCGAGTGAGTGAGTGAATTACTGTTTTACGTCACAGCGGGAATCTTTCACCCATATGCGACGAGATTATTTAGAGGATTCCTGAATATGTAATGACTGATATAGGGATGAAGGCTCCTACAGGTGTAATGACAGGAGCATTTTGAGATCTGACATGACGATAATCGGGATCATCAGATCACGGTGATTGATTCTTAATATAATAATAATAATAATAATGTACTTGTATAGCACCTAGTATCCATCCGAAGGTGCTCAGTGGCGCTTACAATACAGATATATACATGTAGAAAAGACTAGGAGCTTTACAAGGCTTGACCATACAGATGTGTTTTAAGTTCAGATTTGAAGGAGGATTTAGTAGGTATGGATCGGAGAGCTACGGGAAAGCTGTTCCACAGAAGGGGGGGGGGGAGGGAGGGGGGGGGGGGAGGGCTCGCAGCAGTCAATGCCCTAGCACCCATTGTAATTTTAGTCTATCATCACCTTTGTCAGATCTGGATCCTCATGAGTGACAAAAAGATTGTTTTGACAGCCTTGGGTATGATAGCATAGATTACCTTGGTTTTGTTCTTGAGAACGGACTGAGCACGGAGCTTGTATCTCTCAAACTCTTCCTTGACACGCTCCAGCTCGTCCTTGTACTGGCTGCAATGTCGACAGCTGTCAGTCTTCACCTCGTCACCTGCCAGCAGTCCTAGAACGCAGCCACAAAGTCTTAGAGATCATTGAAACTTGCAAGGTTTAAGACTCCAGGACTGCCTCAATATCATGTCAGTCTAACATGCAACTTTAATTTTAACAAGATATTATGAAATTAATGTACTGGTATAAAAATGTTAGAGGAAATCTGAAAAACCAGGAAATTTGTAAATTTCCAGAAACATTCAGGGTTTTACAGATTCCTTATATAACAAATAATATGGCATTTAGTAAATATAAACATTATTATTAGGCAATAGTCATTTGATTCCCTGGTTTATGGATCCAGTGACGCAATCTTCCACTTTGGAATTATTTTTAATAAACAATGTTTTGTTGTATTCTGCCGACAGTGTGCTAGCCTTTAGAAAATTATAATAATAAATGGTGATGGAACAATCCTTATAGGCCATCATTGGACATGAACAAAGACCGGCAGGCAATGACCGACGCAAATAATTGTGCATTCAAATCTGAACAATTTATGTATACTGGTGTATATAACAATTATTGACAATTATCTTGATCAATTATATGTATTTTCTGTCAACTGACCATTCATGATCTCCAATTACTATTATTTTTATATTGGACCCGACCGACTGACCAAAATATAAAATTATATTTATTAATAATTTCAACTGCATGAACCAGAAAAATCTGTAAACAAGGGAATCAAATAGCTATGGCCTTAATAATAATATTATTATTCTACCAATAAAATCAATGGGAGTTCCAGACTTCTCATTGGCAACAGCGAGGGCGTCCTTGAGGTAGCGTATCCTCTCCATAATGGCGTCGACATCCAACTGAGCTTCCGCGCACTGTATGGTTGCCATGGATGCACCACTGGCAGCAAACGCCAGCGCAGAGTTTTCCGTGTCCAGCTGACTGACTCGTTCCTTCAGGCGGTTGATAACATCCTGGTCCTTCACCCGCAGCTTGTCGTAGTTCCCGATGATCTCGGAGATTTCCGACAGCTTGGCCTCCAGGCTGCTGATCCGGTCCTCTGCCTGCTTGGAGCAGCTGCGCATTCGGACCTCCGCATCGTTGGCACGTCTCGACTCGTCCGATAACTGCTGCTGATAATTTTTCTGGGAAGATGCAAAATAACGCATGCATATTCGGGTTAATGCACATCATTTGCTGACAAATTTTGGCTATGCAATAAAACAGCTTTCAACTACCTTGTGTTTAAAAAAAAAAGTTAACCTTTTTGTTTGCTAAATTAAATCTAAGTGACTACTGACTAATGAATATTCTCATTGAACTTCTCAATTGTCAATCCCATCCATCCTAGCGGTACAGCTAAAAATAAAAACTATACTGAATTCTACAATGATCTCATATATTGCCAACGATCTTATAACAAAATCATTATTTGTTGAGTAGTATGTGTAGGATAAACTACTTTCAATATTATTTTCCTTATATCCTGGATTATGAATAGGTAGTGTAGTGCTTAGTGATGCAGTAAACCTGCTAGCACTAGCTGTTACCTTCATCTCCTCCATTTCCTTCTTGAGATCGAGCAGGAGCGGAGACGGGATGTTGCTTTTGTTGTCGGCCTCTCTAAGCCTCTTCCGCAGGGTTGTCAGCTCCTGGGAGAGGTCGGCAATCCTCTTCTCATACTGTTGGGAGTCTCTCTGAGTGTTCTGGCCATCTTGGATTGTACTCTGAGCACTCTCAAGCTGAGACACAGTTCAAAGAAAGACTGACCGTAGGATCTTATGATTTACTATATAACATTAGCATGATATTAGGAATTCAGAGAGTTTTAAATGAATTATTTTCAACAATGCGTGTTGTTTTTAAAAAATCCACTTTAAAGATTATTTTGCTCATATCACATCTTGGCAATTTATACCTTCAACACATTTAGCACTGGTATTTCCAGCAATTACCATTAGGGGAAAAATCCTGTAATTACCAAAGGTTTTAGGCTTGGGAAAAAAGCCAAACACTAAAATTAGGTTACGATCAACTGGTAATGGAAATTATGAAGCAGGGTTGCAGGCCTGGAAACTATTCCTATATGTCCTGCTTGCATCATGTGTTCTATTCGATTAATGTCCTGATAAGTCATGCTGGAATGCCCTCCGTCCTACCTGGGACTCCAGGGCTTCTTTGACTGCCCTCTCCTCCGACACCAGCAGCTGTAGCTCCTTCAGCATCACCCCGTGGTCCGTCTGCTCCTTCTCTCTCTCCAGCTGGTGGGACCGGATCTTGTCGTGCAGCTGCAACACACCAACATTCATACAGCTGCAACACACCAACAATCAGAAATATTTACTCGTTGATTGTGTCATACAGTGACCGCCACAAAGAGTATGAAATATTTAAGAGTAAGAAACCTGTAGCACCGAGTGTTGCAGTAAACGTTTGAGCACTGGTTGATACTGAAATGACATAAAACAATTAACAAAATATACTTTCCTTACCTGTGTGATCTCAAACTGAAAATCTGCATTTTCCTTTTGCCTTTTTTCCACCTCTTGATGGAGACATTTCTCTAGTTTCTCATTTTCAAGCTGTGGAGAAATGACATCTTTTGTTTACGCACTGGAGAAATAGGTTCTCTATTATCTATGCGCATACATTGTCCACTCATCATCTGAACCAACATTTTGAAACCTGGTGCCACTCATCATCTGAACCAACATTTTGAAACCTGATGTACAACACTTCAAGTCACAAATCAAAATGCAAATTACTAGAAACATTTACTATTGGTAACTGGAAGGTTAAGTTCACAGCCTACCCTCCTTTTCTTTCTATTACACACAGGATAAAAAAAATTGGGGTCGCCAAGGCAAGTGGCTTAATTAGTTCGAAAATGTCTGTTCACCCAGCAGAAAATGGGTACCTGGAAGGATGGTATGTGAATGATAAATTTCTAGCACCTTGGGTTGAATACTCCCCAGGGAAAATGAGCAAGCTTTCGGGCGTGGATTTGGCGCAATATAAATATGCACATTATTATTATTAGTAGTAGTATTATTATTATTATTATAGCTGTAACTGGAAAATTGATGAATTCATGACATACCCTCATTTTCTTCTTGTCCGCAACATAGCTGGCCTCTAGTCTGGACTTCTCTTGGGTCAATGTGGACAGAGAGGTGGACAGTGTCTGCAGCTGTTCCTGAAGGGCAGTCGTCTCGCTGCTCTTCTCTGACCCTGGCTGAAATAATGAACAAATTTAAAATGGTAACTTATTAACTAAAATGATATTGGAATTTTCCTGCACAAGTGTTCAAAGAAAGTTTACCAATATCTAGTCTTGGAACTGACCACCTTGCGGTGGATGAATTTTGCTTTTGTCGGCCTCTCTCAACTTTCTCCAACAGGACATTAAAGTAAGATGGTTAAGACTGTGCCAGGTCTCAAAGTTACAACATTTTCTAAGGAGCCATTTGGCTCCTGGAGATCCAGAAATACTTAAAATAAGTGAAATACTGGTCGCCAAATGCAAAATTAGGTCGCTATGGCTCCCAAATTAATCGCTAAATTGAGCCCTGTGCACGATCAACAAGTTGGCCTCTCCTCTATGTGAGAATGCATACACAATGTCTTGTACCTAAACTAGTATACATTTCATAGTCTGCGCTGTTCTGAATGGTCCAGGGCTCAACAGAGAGCATTGTCTGCCTGCCGGGGACAGGCATAATCCACAGGCAGACAAGTGAACACTGTAAATACCCGAATAATTCAAACAGGAGAAAATAATTAAATTTGTAGCTGTTCAAACTATTAGAATAATATGAAAAATTTTAAATGATCAGTGTTAGTATAATTAGGGTCAACCAAATTAAAGTACAAATTATAATTTTAAATGAAGTGGTAAATAAATGAAGGATTCAAAAAAAAAAATTGTTCGAATTAGAAAATTACAATTCAAAAATATTTAAGGTTGAAAAAAATAATTTTCACTGATTAATTTAGGTGTTTGAACTAATAGAGGGTTCAAATTATTAGGGTAATTGTGGTAGGTCAGATTAACAAGCTCTTTACCTACTGGACAAGTAGTTCCATGTCCGACAGAACATAGAGACAACTGCCTCAAAAAGTTAAAGTAGAGCTCTGTGGTCACCTAACTGGACTTACCTCAGTGTTCTGGCCATCAGTCTCCTGCCCCTGTCCATCAACTCCTCTGTCTGCCCCTTGTCTGTGAGCTGGGTAGACCGACAGGACCTTCAGGCTGGCCTCTAGGGCCTCCTTCTCCTTCACGATTCCCTTGTATGCCCGGACAACATCTGGAACCCACACACAGGACGGAAATTTTTTGAGGTAAAATATTTTTGAGTGCTAAGGCATGAACTGCAGTATGTGAAACTCCAAGCATACCAAATCTCAACCCATATGTTTATTCGGACCCGGAAATCTGTGAATTTTCAGGAAATTCTCATGTCTACATAAACCAGAGTACAGGCAGTATGAAGATAACAGGGGCTTGTCCATATCAGTGGTAGAACCAAGTAATATAAAACTCGGAATTCTTTACATCGATCCTGAGATTACAAAACCTTTTGAGTATGATTTCATGCTCAAGTTCACATTTTATGTTGTGAACAAAACTTTGAGTTGAGCATGAAATCGTACTCAAATACATTTCATAATTTCATATGTGTAAATCACAGGACATTAATATTTTTTATGTCATATATCTATAGTATTATTATTACAATAGATGTGTATTTGACATAGAACGTCATTATCATTATTCAGAGTCCTGGGATGTAAATATTTATCACAGTCAAATTATATAATGCTGCTTAACAGTAACTAAATGAATTAATATTATGAATTTGTATTGCATGTATTCTGTAGTTTATGGTACCTCTCAGTCTAGATTCATATCTCTGTAACTGCTCCTTCTGTGTGGCAATTGTATTGAGAAGATCCGATATTCTCTCCATGAGCAATCCGCCAATGTGCCTTTTTCCACTAACTGTCTTCCAAATGGATGCAACAAGAGGTTCCCTGTTCAATGATAATGATTGAAAGGCAATTAGTATCCTTTGGTACCAGGTTTTCAAACAGATAAGCGTAGATCATATTTACTTTGCAAAATAAATATTAAGATGAAACCTAAAAAGGAAAATTATTCTTTCTACCTTGTAATTATGTACATGTCATGAAAAAGAAATTCTGAATGAATATACAATCCTCAATGAAACTTGTAGACAAATTGTACTACCCAGCATCATGATCATAGCCCTCGAAAACAGTTTGTTACAAATTACAATGATCTCCGTGAAGTAAAGTGCTGGGCTTGTATTCTCGAACAACTGGTTTTCTGCTTATATCAATTTTAAATAGATTTTTTTCTGACTAAGAAATTCTTAAGTTATTGAGTTTCGAGAATACCAGCTCTGGTTGCATTCATGGGCTTCCCCAGGCTATTTTAAGAGTTCGCGAGTCAACTGTCATGTGCGTGAAACATGCCTTCAAACAATTTATACTGATCTTGGCAAGCAATGCAAAATGTCGCCCACTCAAATTCCAAAGTCATATTTGCAAGTTGAGATGTTATTATATGCGATCTTTCTTTTAAAAGCTCTAAACGCATATATCGAAAATAGATAAAGTATACTTTCATACATAAATAGTTTGTTACTAATGAAAAACAAAGTGTACAGTATTAGAAGCAAAACAAATCCTGAATAAAGTTTGTGCTTGTAATTCCGTACACAGAATGTCAAGTAGCCTTTTTTCATATATATGTGTGTGTGTGTGTGTGTGTGTGTGTGTGTGTATTATCAGAATGGCGCTCATACAAAATAAGAAAAATATGGGAATACGGGACATGGCAACTCGACATCAACCCTTCATTCTATTATATGCACCTTATTCAGATGTTGAACATTTCCATATGTACAGAGACAGCTTGTGTATGAAGTTTAACATTGAAAATGCATTTTGAGAGAGAGAGAGAATTCAATAATAAATAGTATAACGTCAGCGGTCTTCTCGAGCACACATGGCTTTGCTTTAGGTTATATTAGTACACATCTTTTTTCAGTCTTTTTTTACTGAACCGGACTGCTTGTTACATAAAATAGTAATTTAGTGACAAAAAAAAGGAGACATAATGTGAGCAATGGTAATGAACAGTCCAAGAGAGCTGCCAGCTGCGATCTGAGTTACGTACGCACACAGCTTACTTCAAACGCTAGGTTACGCAACAAAAGTATGGGCATCTACATAATGTTGGTGACAGCATTTTGAGCTGTCGTAACATCAGGATATTGTCGAATTTCTTTCCTCAAACGTGGCACTTGCGATAGGATTTGTAAATAAGCTCCGGATGTGCGCATCCAAAAGAAACCAGTTTAGTAACAAACACACTCGGATAATATCGTTTTAACGACATTCACTTGAATCTATTCCGAATGATAACATTTACCCGTGCCGTTCTTTCGGTCGACAGGGGCTACCAGCTAGGATTTCCGGCTAGACTGCATCCCTGGTCAGACCATCCCCGCTCAGACGGGTCGTTAAAATCCGGGACGAGCCTTATACAATATTTTACAACCCTTGCCAATGGCCCATTAAGGATATAATGTTGCAAACAATCTTATTTTCAGAATTTCATTCACCTACGAGTATATAATGCAAGTGTATCTTTATCTAGCTATTATATGTGCTTTCTATAAATATATATGCCGACTACTACGTAATTTAATATTCACACTGTATGGCTAGGCTAACCAGTCTGAGCGGGGATGCTGACTGGCCTAACAAGAAAATTGTACTTTGAACATTACATAGAGACCAGTTTCATAGGATTGTTTTTATTGGTCTGTGCAGATATGTGCGCTATATATCGAGCAGTCTGAGCGGGGATGCTAACTGTCTTGACAAGTGATTTACTTTATAATAGGGTTGTACGCAGACATTACATAGAACATCGACTAATCTCAGCGGGTATGCTGACTCTTCTGACCATACATGCACCTAAATATATACATATTTTGACCACATGTAGTTGTATACATACATACTTATACTATATTGTAGCAGCCTTATCATGCAAAGAAATAAGTACTCTGAATCTCTATGTGACCATCTATGTTCAAGCCAGTACATCAAATTTGAGTAATGTGAGGATGATGAAATCCTACTGTAACGATACTTGGAGGAATTACACCAATTGTAAATACTATGTCCCTTGATGCGTGGACACTAGCCTCCCCCCTATACACTTACTTGTACTGTACTTATGCTGTCAGCATCACAGACAGCCTATACTCACTAGTATCACTTTTCCCATCCTCTTATTTTGTGTTACCGTTTCTTCAGGTATTCTAAGCCTAATACTGGTCACTGCTATGTTTAATGTATGAATACAACGTGCGTTTCTGGTAGGAAAAGTCAGCATCCGCGCTCAGACTGATACCGTTTATATGATGTATATTATGGATATATGGACATATATTTAATGTATGTATATAGCTTACATCTTTCACCAGAACAGTCAGCATCCGCACTCAGACTGGTCACTTTTATATTTAATGTATATAAAGTCTAACGTGCATTTCTGGTATGAACAGTCAGTATCCCCGCTCTGACTGGTCACTTTTATATAGTGTTTGTATATAAAAAAGTCCATGTGGACACGATTGTCGCTGGTCAATTTTATAGGTAATATATAGATATGCATATAAAGTTTATTAGTGCTCACGCTAGTCAGCACCGCTGTTCAGACTGGTCACATTTATCCCTGATGTACGTAGGCCTATATAATGTGCATCTCTTATTAAGATATGGCCCCCCCCATAAAGCCGAGTGAGCGGTATATCTATTAATAGACAAATCAGTCTGAGCGGAGATGCCATCTGGCCAGAGACCCTTTTCCTAGCGGGCAGCCCCTGTTGAATCACAGACTGGCCACCGACTCAAGCGATGCGTCGATATGATATGGAACTAGTCTAACCAAAGATGGCCCTTTCAAGGAAGGTGTGTTTATATTTCCATCATAATACATTTGCGAATTTCATGTTTATGATGGTGTTAATTTGCACAAGTAGATTTTGATGCATTTAATGACCTTTCGATTTTCATAGTTGCTTTACCACGACATTAAGTAAACTATGGTACTGAGCCTTGTGAAATGATAAATCGTAGTCGTAGAAGTGAGCGAACATCACTACCCGGTCATAAACATGGCCAAGTTAGCAGCTTGAACAGGGTCACAGCGTAGCTGCAGTTCTGCAGAGTCGAGCCTTGCACTTCACACTTTGGCCGATCTGCTCGCCTGATGTCGCGGATAATGTCTAACAATATTGACAGGTCGCGCATTTACCGTAATATAGTGAATAAAACATGGAATTATTCTTTTTTAATAGATATAATAAAAAAAATAGCAAGATGACTCAAGTTCGATAATTCCGCACAGACACCGTCCTACAAAATTACTATCTCTTTTGGTTATGAGATTACACAAAATCAGGGGTACGAAGTTGGCCCTGTTTATGGCCGGGTAGTGATAATGCTTCGCTATACTACCCGGCCATAAACAGGGCCATGGGTACGAAGTTGTTTTGGTTAAGAAATTACTGACTCTCGTACGGAATAGCAAGGCTCTACTCTACACTTTGCACCCAATAGCTAAAGAGGATTGCAGTAATACGTATCAACAAAAGTACGCACCAGATCTCGATGTGCTGGGATGGTCTCTTGGCGGTACAAGGTCCAGTGTATGCCAAGAAGCTCTGACCATCATACCAGCATGAGGCTGGATTGGCGGCAGAGGGTTTGAAATTCTAAAAATGAGCACAGATGGTTTAGTATGCGATCGGCATAAGTGAAAAATATGACAGGCATTCGCACATACGTTAGTATCGCTTGATAGAGAGTCCATTTATCAGTTTAAACTGCACTAAATGAAGGATTGGACTCCTGAAGATGATGTGGTATCAACATAACATATATAATTTCTGCTCAAATCAATTGGGTGGTGTATTCTATGTTTAACAATTCAATATACAATACTGAAAGTCTTTACATTCCATTTGTAAAAGTTGATAACTTTTGTAGCGCTATGAGCATGCTTTCGAGCATAGATTTGGCGCAATATAAATGGTCACATTATTATTATTATTATTATTATTATAACAATAACAATTCATTGGCATTCGCACATTTCTGCCAAAATGTCAACCTTCCACTTCAGAGAGTGTATACTGGTATATCCGAAGATGCCACTCGGTTAATCATGAATTTTATAAATATTATATTTCATCAACTCTCTTTATTGGTTTAAGCTGGGTTTATACTTTTGATGCTGTCACACACCGCAAAATGCTACAGTACACTACCCCAGTCCATTGTGTTAGCAGACACTCGCTCTTTGTTGTCCATGTCTTTGACATCTGTTGAGAGCACGTGTTGTGAAATGATGTATCTACTTCTGATTGGCCGAATTGCCGGTATATGCAAGTACACACTTTGGAAAGTTCAAATCAAGAAAATGCTACGCCATCTTGCGCTGTTATACAGCGACTGCTCGCTGGCATGGAAAATATTGACCTATGCACTGGCTAATGCTGGCTGCAGGCGTATGCTAGCTTGTTGCAGCGTGTGATGGCGTAAAAAGTATAAACCCAGCTTTACTCATACTGTCAGACACACATGATTGACCGTTGACCTGTTTCGGTTCCAATTCCAGATTTCAGAAGATGGCGATGAATACTGGACTGACTCATCTTTCCATAAGACTTCCACTCGGCAAAATGTATTTGATGACGATGTAAGTCATAATAATATGTGTTACCAGTTATATTGTTTATAAGTATTGTTTTTACATCAGTTGTTCTAATATAAACATCCTTCCAGAGATGACCTATAGATAATAGTATCCATGATTACTGTTTAATTTTGGGTAATACTGTCTTCAGGCAATTTTATGCAATTTTATGCAGATTTATTTACCCAAGGGTCGATTTATTTGCCCTGGACTTGGCTTGCAGCATGCAGCATACCCACAGGCTTGTTTTCCTGCTGAAATCACAATTGTATGTTGCGATGACTGTGTCTTAGTTTGTATGTAATGTATCCATGAGAACTGTAAAACACATTTCTTGATGTCAATTTACGATCATCATAATCATCTTTAGATAAAATGTTAAAAACACAAAAATAGTTCTACAGGGACTGACAGTCTCATCAGGGTCATTTCCGGAGACAGACTACGATTGACACCAATCAGAGATATATCACTAGATACTTGCTAATCAATGTTTATTTAAAATCGATACGACATAGTTTGAAAACGGAAAACTATTCCAATGTACGTAAATCACGAACATATCTGTAGACTATATTTTTCGTGAACATTATTGCATTAGTGAGGCTTGCGACGGTTGCTATGAATGGCGTTTGTATCGTGACATTTTCATGCGACGTCACACTGGGAGAGCGTCGGATGCGTAGCATATTTAGATGTTTGACCAGTTTATGTCACCAGATTTTTAATGAATCTCGGGCTATCTCGTGTCAACTTACAGTCCCTATTGTAATTTTGTTGTTGTTAATTCAGGTGAGTTTTGAGAAAGCAAAGATATTGCTATCAGCTTCACAGCCACCGTTTGACGATGATGACGATGAAGAAAATGACGAGGACTATCTCGTCGTCAAATATCGTAGGTTTACAGGGTTACCAATACAAGGAGCCTATTCTTGAAACGTTATTACGATCTTCTTATCTTAGCCTAAGAACGTGCGTAACATTTTCATAGCCATACTATATGAATCTTTAAGACTATCGTACGATCGTAAGAACGTTTTGAGAATAGGCTCTAAGTTTTGCCATACCATCGACGTTCAATGTTCCATAGATTTATGTAACATTTGCGCCACATGTTAATCACCTATTGGTGAAATATTCCTACTGCGATGTAAAGCACTAATTCATTCATTCATTCATTCATTCATTCATTCATTTGACACAATAACAAATATTTCTGTTTGCGTATTACTGACACAAGCTATTTCCAGTTTGGCTGACGATTTATCATGTTTATTATAATTATTTTGTTTATTATTATCAGTTATATTTTTTTATTATTTAATATTCCAAACAAAAAGTTGTATTGAAAGATGACACTCATTGGCCATTCCCGCTATGACGTAAACCAATAATTCACTCACTCACTCACTTGACCATTGTTGATGGATGAAAAAACAAAACCATTTGGAAGTTATTTTGGAGTTAATTTTCAAGTGGTTAATTGGCTTATGGTAAACAGACTTGCTTTTTATCTGGTACCACGATGCATGTAAGGTACTCCTAACTAGTCATGTCCATTACACCAACAAAAAAATTAACCAAATGGACACCTTTTCAATTTCTTGTAACTTTTCATTATTTCTCATTCATGCAGAGCTTGATTGTAATTGCTATAAATGTTGGCTTTTCCTTCCTTAGAAAATACCAAGAAAACCCATAATGCCCCAGACCTTTCTGACCTGGCTGTTCCATTCACCTCCCCTGCTGCTCGATCCAATATGCCTCCTCCCACTGCACAGCTGTTTGACGATGTTGGCAAGGTGTCGCACAACCGCTCCCAGAGTCTTGGCGGTATGGCACTCCCTGTTTGAAGCAATTAACCTATCACGATGTCGGCCTGTTAAATGTCCGTCTAGCTTATCAATATCATGAACCCTCCTCTGCCGCACACATTGATTCAGCGTGTTATTTTAAAACTGAGTTGTTAACTGCATTATAATTGCCTTGCTAAAGTATGTTGGTCAGACATTTCTAGCATTGGAAATCATGTAATTCCCATCTTTTCACATAGCTGGAATTTGATTGGTACTGTCACTAACTAGGAGATTGACAGCGCATGATGGGATAATTGATGATATTGTAAAAGGTGTGTGTTCAATCACATAGTAAAATGAGTCAGGTTTATTAGATTTATAGTGCAATATGGTTTTTTTCATTGTTTTGTATTCACCAAATTATCTGTCATTTCAGGTGCCAACCAATTTCCTACGAGAAACATTCGTATGACCCATGGTGTGAGTGACCCCAGTATAGAGGAAGGTAATTTACAACTGTACTGTATGAGTTTAATGGTAATCTTTTAATATTACTCCAGAGCTATTATTTTAGATTTTTGTATAGAATACTTCATACCCAGGCCTATTGTCTTCTTAATGTTCAACATATTTCTTATATCAGACATCCATGGGAGGTGAATATTCAGACATCTGATTATGATTGATAACTAATCACTGTTAGTTTCAGCATAATTTCCCTCTAGCCCATCACTGACAGTATCATTCATCTTGCATTATTGATTTGTATACTCCTAAGGGAGTTGAGAGGGAAAGTGAGTGCACACTGATGCGTAACTGACCTAATAATGTAATGCCATGAGTATGCTTTCGAACATGGATTTATCATCATGTATGGGTGAAAGATTCCTGCTGTGATATAAAACATTAATTCGCTTACTCAAATATGGATTTAGTGCATGATAAATATACACTACTCGATATTATAATTATGTATTATTATCATTTTTATTGTACTAATTATTATTATTAATTTTTGTTGCTGTTATTATTTGCTGACAGTAGTTAATGAGGGCAGTCTGTCAATGGGAAAGAGGAATCCTACATCATCCGACCTTGACAAACTACAGAAGGAGATAATCTTTCTCAAGCGAGAACTGCAGGTTAGTTTTCACAGTTGTTTGGGAAATAACCGATCTCTTTGAGATTCTTCATCACGTATAGGTATAAGATTCCCGCTGTGACGTAAAACAATAATTCACACTCTTTGAAATTCATAATCATAACCAACAATGATCAGCGCAAAATGTGGAGGAGTGTCCAATTGAAAATGTGGAAGAGTGTCTGATTGAAAATTCACGTAAATCAGTTATAAAATTAAAAGATTTAAAAATTTGTCTCATCATTTTGTATGTGAAGTGTAGTTTGAATTCTGTCTGATGGTGCTAACTTCTCGACAAGGAACCATTTAAATTTTGTCAGTATTCTATTATAGTAGGTTACAAAGATCTCCATTACTGACAAGTAATGTGCCATTGAAGCAATCAATACAAGGACTGGTGTCGTGGATGTATGTTGACATGTAATCGTGGTTGATGTTGCAGGTGGCCAAAAGGGAGAAGTGGCGGAGACAGCCACCTGCTGACACAATCAGGAAAATGGTCCTGGGAGAGGTAGGTCATATAACAAACATTACAAATCCACTGATTTATTTGTCCAAGTCAATTTATTTGCAATGGACGTGGATTGGGCCCCCAGACCCCGTGTTTGATTTCGCTGAATTCACAATTGCCTGATATAAGAATAAACATTCACACAATAATGGATATTTATGTATATAGTTATCTCCCTTGGCTTCATCTAGATGTGACATGACGTGCAAGGCTTTTGTAAAAAGTTCTATCATCATAAACAGATCACTGAAATGATGTTTAACCCCAAACAACGTGAACAGCCTGCTGTATGTATTTGTTTGTTTTAGCCCTACACGTTTGAGTTGTACAAGTCCAAGGAAGACAAGTTGGAACTCTTGGATAAAGCGATCAAGTCATATGATGGAAATGCTATTATTGCAGTAAGTTACACATTGTGTTTAATGCCAACTTTTAATGAATACATCATATCTTTGACCATTTCTAATACACCTCAGATATATAAAAAAACATAGCCTTGAACTTCTTAATTAACTATATTTTAAATGCGAACGATTATTCTGAACACCAACTTGAAGGGGTATGAATGGATATAAGTTCTGAGAGATAAGATGGAGCCGTTCCGAGAACACACTAATAGGTAAGGGATAGGACTTTGAAGTCTATTCTGGCCTGTATCGGCAACCAGTGGAGACTCTGGAGAGCAGCGGAAATGCTGGATCTTTGGGGAATTTTTAGGACGACATGTGCAGCAGTATTTTAGATTCACTGTAATTTGGATATGAAGTCTTGATTGGCATTTACTAATAGGCTATTTACATAATCTAGTCTTGAGAACATTAAAGGTCTAACAAGTATTGAAGCAGCATCTTGGGTAAGAGAGTGCTGTATATTGCTGATAGTTCTTAACCCTCTCCCTGCTGAATGCAACCGGAGATGCTCCAATCAGCAGTGCTTTTGACTAAACTAGCAGGGAGAGGGTTGTGGAAGTAGCACCTCCTACCATAACAATTAACACAATTTAAGTTTTATGGAGTTGCCTTTGGAGAATGTCCTGCAAACAATATGTAGAGTTGTCTTCTCTTGCTTTCTCTCCAGGCGGTGCTGTTTCTGAGACGGACAGTCAAGGCATCGCTGTTTAACCTGGAGCTGACTCGGAGACCTGTGGCAGTTAATCACTACCTGTGTTACCTACGCCGACACTTCGATTACAGTGAGCTGGTCGACATGCTAGGGTAGGTAGCTGAGGGGCCGGTTGGTAGCATAGTGGTAGAATGTTGGACTTCGGAGGCAAAGGTCCCAGGTTCAAATCCCACCCCGGCAGCCTGGCATCACGGTTCGTGAGAGTTACCTTTCTGACGTGATATTGATAGGATGCGCTGTCTGTAGAGTGGCAATGCATCATCCTTGGTCTGTTAGTACCAGCCGATGCTCGCAGGTTTACTGCAACATTCAGTGCTACGGGTGTTGTAGGTTTCTTCCTACCCTTATTGACAAGTCGTGATATAAGTGAAAGAATCTTGAAAGAGGCTCTAAACCCCAATTTAAAAATAAAGGTACATAACTTGTTATGTTGTCTTATTATTCCTGGAGATCCGGAAATTAATGCAAGGTTAAAATTAATGGAGATACTTATACTTAATATTCATGTTCAAAATATTCCAGTTTATAATATTTTTCAGGATGTTGGGGCGATCTGAAGAGGCAGCAGTAAGTAATCGTACTATATCCGAAATGTTGATTAAATATTGCCGATATATATACTCAATCAAGCTTTGTTAATTTATACATGTATAGTATATTTTTGGTGTTAAAAATGTTTGAATTTTGTTAAAATCTTATGTGCCGATTCATATATTTCCATTACAGATGTTTAAATACAAGATGGCCTGTTCATCCAATGATCCCACTGTGAAAATAGGCTGCCTGAAGACTTGTCATCGGTGAGTGAAACCATAACCATGATTAATGTGAATACTTTGTTGATAATGTTCCTCTAGTGGTGTTAAACAAAACTCATTAGCCAATGAGATGGTTGTCTTGTCCTGTACATTGTTCAATGGATCAGTGTTCATACACTTTCCCTCTCGAACTCGAGTGCCATCTCTATATGGCTACCATTGCAGCTATTGCCCATGTTTCTTATGCATCACCCTTGGCTAATAGATGGGGCGGTGGTAGCGCAGTGGTAGAACATTGGACCGGAGCCAAAGGTTCCAGGTTCAAATCCCGCCCCGGGGGTCCGGCATCAATGTTCGAGAAAGTTAGCTTTCAGACGCGATATTGATAGGATGCGCTGTCTGTAGAGTGGCAATGCAGTTATCATCCTTGGTCTTGTCAGTACCAGCTGATGCTCGCAGGTTTACTGCAACATTCAGCGGTACGGATGTTGCGGGTTTCCTCCTGCCCTAAACTGACAAGTTGTGATATAAGTGAAAGAATCTTGAAAGCGGCTCTAAGCCCCAATTCCTCCTCCTGTCTAATAGATCTTATTGCAATACACGGTAGTATTTTCTTTTGTACCATTACAAGATCACTAAAATACTGTGAATAGATGTGTTCAGCAACCATAATAAAAGGTGCAAAGTAGTGTCAGTACCAGTAGGTGCTCTCAGGTTTACTGCAACATTCAGCGCTACGGATGTTGCAGGTTTCCTCATGTCCCCCCAAAAACTGACAAGCTGTGATATAAGTGAAAGAATCTTGAAAGCGGCTGTAAACCCTATTTAAGAAATAAATGAAAGTTTCATTTTCTCAGGGCACATTTTGCATCGGATCCGAGTCTCAGCAGACAAGCGTCTCTCGTTCTGGAACACATTGATCTTCTAGAGAGACAGCGACCCGTGGAGGTCAGAATTTAAAACATGATGTATATATATATTAAATGTTTTGATACTCTAGCAATGATTTATAGATTTATGCACTACTCCAAAATTACTGGTGGAATTGTGATAACATTTATACCCACATACTTGATGACATTTGACAATATTGCTATCTAATATTTGCCGAGCAAGCTACATAACTTTGGGCCAGTTTATCTTATTTGTTTAACATGATTCCTTTGAAATATTCAATGTCAATATTTTTTTAGGAAAGTGATGCGAAAGCCGAAGCCAGCGGCCAATCTCAGATATTCCGCGACTTCCCTCGACGAGCGTCACTCTTCGGACAGCCAGTGTCCACCACTCTGTACTACTTCTGTCTGTATCATAATGACCTAGGGGAGGTAAGCGCAGTATGCTTGAGAATTTGAAGGACATTGTTATGATTAGTTATGGTGTCTGGTGCATTTTCACTGAGATCCACTGTTTCAAAGTGGGTATAGTCATTCATGGTTAAAAGATTCCGACTGCAACTCACTTTGAAAGAGATGTTGGATGATGTTGGTCTGATACGTATAAATAGATTGATCACTGATCGCTGAAATTCATGCTGGAGGCAACCAGGGATGCCCTAAAGAGCAGTGTCTGTGCTTAATCCATCAGGGAGAGGGTTAAACAGTCCTATGTGGTATCTTTTTATGTCCTCGCTCCTTTAATTGCTAACATGCATTTAAGTCTGTGCTACAAACCAGCCATAATTTTAAGTGTATGTATAATTTTTGTTGATTATTTTATGCAAGTGGTTATGTGAATGATGATTTCTTCTTTTAGAATTCACTGGCCAGTCATCAAGCTTTGCGAACTCGACACCAAGTAAGTTGTTCTGTATGGAGGACATGACCACCACAGAAACATTTTCTCAATCAAGATGTCTTTCTGAAAAAAATAGGATATTGTAGGCTACTGCATTGGTCTGCAGTTACACTAAAAATAGTCGTCACATATTGGTGAAATATTCACGCAGCAATGTAAAGCAATAAATAAATAAATCAAAATATGAAAAGTTTTGTCATAGAATTTGGTTTATGGACAAATAACCTTCGTAATATTTGTATGTTTAGTCATTTGATCTGAAATCATGTGCTGTTTATTTCTATTACAATTTCAGTTGTCAGACAAGCAGTATCTGTGGGGGTCACTGGGAGCGCGCTCAAAGCTGAGGCGGTGGCGGGATATCGAGGCGTTACTCACGGCAAAAGTAGGTACCAACCAAATAGCTCGTCATTTCAATGTCTGCATTTTGAAATTGCAATTAACATCCTTCATTCATCAGTGTGTAGTTGTCTGTAGTTATCTGTGATCTTTGGTCAGTTTGTACCAATGGTGCTTGCAGGTTTACTACCACATTCAGCGCTACGGGTGTTGCGGGTTTCCTTAGCTTCTGCACTAACCTGACAAGCCGTGATATATGTGAAAGAATCTTGAAAGCGGCTGTAACCCCCAGTTAAAACAAAATACATTATCCGTGAATAGGGACGGGTGGTAGCGCAGTGGTAGAACCAAAGGTTCCAGGTTCAAATCCCGCCCTGCATCAATGTTCGCGAAAGTTACCTTTCTGACGCGATATTGATAGGATGCG
>JAUTBT010085202.1:0-11769 GCA_032361225.1 Lepetodrilus schrolli | reverse complement strand
TAGGCTGCTGTGCATTTGCACTGTGACATCATAGCAATGCTACGACATCACAATTGTAGCGATGACATCACAATGACTGAACAATTAAATACTTGGGCCAAGCAATATCTACAGCATGACATCACAATGGTAGAACAATCAAATAAACCAAGAATTGGGTCAAACTATATCTACTTCTGTAGATATCGCTTGTTATTTGAAAGCGATATCTACTACGAAAAGACAGTATTGGGCGATAACATACAGTTGAGGCAGTAATGTATGTGTCTGCCATTGCCGACCTTTACAGCTGGAAAAGAAATAAACTGTTCTGATTGCTTTTTATGAAGATGGAACAGTGGAATTAACCGGCTCCGTGGCGTAATTGGGGTTAGAGCGTCGGCCTAGAGTGCGGAAGGTCGCGGGTTCGATCCCAAAAGACGTTAAAAGATGGTACTTGTTGTTCCCATGCTCAGCATTAAAGGGGTAAACGAAGGATTTGTTGGCTCGGAATAAGTATGCTGTGTTTGAGTAGGGTATCCATGCTTTATCTGTGGCAGGATACTCCAGTCGAGCTAGCACTAGAACCCTAGGACCCTTTTGTAAGCCGTGATGTGAGTGAACAAATATTGAAAGTGGCTTTATATATAAATCCAATAGATGCAACAGTATGACCAGCATCCAGTTCGATATTCTACCGAGATGATTGTATAAAACCTCGATAACCGGACGCTCCCAGATCTCAGTTCATATGAACTCCATAATCACTATCCAATTGGTGTCCATCTACTACAGAAGAATGTAACAGAAGCGGTCATAAGTGGACACTTGATGACAGGTGGCAATGCCTTTCGAGAAGAGTGGTGCACATCGTGTAGTAATCTGTGTATGTCATTGTATGTCCAGTTTCCAGGACACTGACACAGATCGTCATCAGACGCGAATGAATCCATAGAATCAAAGACAGCATACAGATCATTAGGAACAATGAAGGACGCTCCAGTAGGCCGCCTACCTATGTTATTTTAAAAATTGATTTTAGTATATTATACAAGTAATTGGAACTAAACTTCACACAGAAGAACGTAATTATGTTTGTACATGACAATGTTAATTATTATATTAAAAGTTGTGCAATTAATGGAAAAATTAAGGTGATGTTTTTAACTAATTAAATTGACATTTTTTTCCGCTGGATTAGTTGTCCATGTACATATTTGAGTTCTTCACTCCGATGGTAAGCTCACCACAAATAACTTGAACAATAATATGTAATTGTCACCTAAAGACATGCTTAATTTAGATAGCACATCAAGGATGATCAAGACACTACAAGATGAGTGCAGATCCACATATGTACATGCCTGCTGAGCGTATAAACAAAATGTTTTTTTGGTATATGTCGGAACGTGTATCCGCTTTCAAAACTCTTTCATTTATGATTTATTACAGCTTGTCAGTTTATGGCAGGAGGAAACCTCCAGAACCTATAGTGTTGCAGTAAGCCTGGGAATAAGCTACGGGCGCTAACTTCACTGTGGTAGTGTAGACACATGAATACTATTTCGACTACGTATGAAATGTAACTTTGGTGAACTTTAATTCCAGAGGGCTTGGGCAACTACCGAATCAAGGTCGGTACCTTTGGTGCCAAAGTCCAATAATGTACCACTTGTCATAAATGAGAATGCTCTTTAACGTTGTGTTATACAGCAACACTTGGGGTTTTTAAACTCCATCTGTTTTATTTGTACAGATTTAATTGTATTGGGATTATTGTTTGAAGCATTCATTAATCAGCTGCATGGACATCATGCAAATATTTAGACTATTCCTGCTGATAGCAATCACAGTTGCCACTATTAAACAGTGACTATGCTTAGAATACTAGGAATACTACTACTACTACTACTACTACTACTACTACTACTAGAAACACTACTACTACTCCTCCTACTATTACTACTACTACTACTATTACTACTACTACTACTACTACTAATACTACTACTATTAATACTACTACTACTACTAATAATAATAATAATAATAATAAGAAGAAGAATACCAATGAGACTGCTTGGCAGGCTGAAAGCGTAGACATTTCATTTCGTGGTACTCGCATTTTCTCAAGTAAAGTTTAGGGACCCACAACAGTGCAAGTGTATTGCATGAAACACCTCCTTTATCGCAACTATACTTGAGAATACGGTTAGCTAATACTATTGTAGTGTTAAAAGTGTTTCATGCAAACAGACTTACACTTCTAGAAGGTCCCTAAAATTTGAATTACAATCAATTGCAGCAACTGGGCTCAAGTGCCGGGTCAATCTAGTAGCGGACAGTTCCAGCAGGTCATTGAGAAGCCGAACCATCAGAGGCTGTGACAGGGAGACGTAAGACTGCCGACAGTTGAACAGCAACTCTATACATGTCAACTTCATAACATCAAATCAATAAACCAATTATAGAATTTTTTGAAATCTGAATTATATACACAAATCCATTCAGCTCAACTTTCAAATGTTGACATTATATTTGTATCTAGCCAATAGTAAACATGTTTATGTCTTCATCAAGCTGTTGGGGCCCATGAATTATAGGCAGCTGTCGGATATCTGGAATTTTCAATTATTCCACTTTTATTAATCGGACATAATATTATTCCTTTCTTGTTCATGATTTATGTCGCTTGAATGCCACTGGCAGAACCTCGCATAATATCAGCTTTGCCAACTCATTTAATAAATTCAGTATTATATTACCACTCTCATCTTACGATAGGTTGGCAATCGATTGTAAAAGATAAGATAACTTTGTGGATTGTTCCCTCAGACAAATTCCAACTGATGATGAACTAAATATTTGTCAATATAGTCTAGAAGGAAATATTCGATTTAGTAACGCTGAGTGTATTAACCTGCACTGCCCAGATGAAATGGTTGGCCACAATGAACAGGTGTTCGACAGGGATTGATTACGAATCAAGAATAACGTGATCCTGTGTGTAAAGTTAAGTTTCACGGAAATGGAATTGTACTTGGACATAATCCGGATGTCCGTTGGATCACCGGAAGTGAGGTATGAACTGTTTCTGGTACACGGACTATGGATCGTCTGTGAAAGTGGTGTATAATAATAATCTCCCACTAAATATATGCAAATATTCTGTGTGAGAGACATGTATGCATCATTCTCTACCAACAGCTTGTGGAATGAATGAATGAGCGGATCGCCCTATGAGCCATATACCATATATATTGGATATTTTGACACTGGTTTGAAAGTAAATTAACTGTATTAACTGATATGGAATTGTAAAATAACTTTGATGGTGGATCTTAAACAGCATGGAACCTGCTATCAACTCGACATTAAACGTGTCTGGTATGTCTTCTTTGATTTACATTAAAATTAATATGTTTTCGCATTCTAAAACTATAATGATTTCAGAAGCGATTCTAGAAAATTGACATCCTAATAAAATATTTAATTTTTGAATAGACGATACGCAGATAAACATAGTCGAAATGTATTATGTTAATTTATGTTAATTGTTAATTTATGTTAACTGGTACTTGGGAATATGAGAGTGTAGTGTACGTATATTGTGACAGATTTAGTACATTAATGTTATTTATCTATAGCCGAGTATACCCTTACCTATAGCCGAGTATACCCTTACCTATAGCCGAGTATACCCTTACCTATAGCCGAATATACCCTTTCCATAGCCGAGCATGCCCTTTCTATAACCGAGTATACCCGAGTATGCCCTTCTATAGTCAAGTATGCCCTTTCCATACAGACAGCATATAGTTCCAAATGAATTCTGAAATGTGTTGTACCATACACATTGCGTCTTACTTTCCGAGTTCTAATCTGTGCAAACATGTTCAGGAAGCTATTAATATGCAGTGATGCAAAGATATGAGTTAATGGCTACACATATAATGTACATGTATCACCCATGGTCCATTCGCGTGCTCTTCGTCCATCAAAACAAATCGCAAAGGGATCAAGAAAATAACGAGGAAACAACTTCATGAACATTGTCGATTCCACTATAACCATGGATTACGTCGCTGTGTTCCAAGAGTCGTGTTACGTTGTCCTATAATACATATAACCTAAATATAGATTACGTTGACCCATGTCCTATTATACACCAATTTCTGTTGACGCATCCTGTTTCACGAAACTCGCTTATCTTCTACGAGACCGGTCTGTGATCTCTCATACACGGGGACCGTGCACAAGTTTATGAGAGCGCTGTAGCCTCATAGTGGATCAGAGAGCTTCGTGAAATGGTACCCAGGATAGTTGTACCTTGTCCTAGCTATTACCTCAATTTACTTCGAGGTCTTCTGTGCAAACCTGTTTATGATCGTGCAGCCACATTAACTCAACCGAGAAAGTGTTATATGCAATGTATGTTAGTATAGGGTGTTTATGTGGATATTGATATGGTTAAATAATGTGTCATATATTGAATATGACTCAGTGGCTCAGAGAGAAATATATATATATATATTGGCGATATATTTGAGATTTGCAGAAAATAATGACCATACCTTTAAAATAACTCAGATTTACAGTTCTGTGATGTCTATATTCGCCGTTACGTTAATGCGTTAAAAGATTATGATGTGCTATTTCACATGTATTATCTTCTTATTTAAAGTGACTCAAACACAAAATTCAAAGTGTATTAGCCTAAAGAATTGATGATCCTACACCACATACAGTGATTTGTTTCCTCCCAGTTGACATGTTGTCGATACATCAGCTCATTTTCCGGGCAGTCGGCTGTTGAGCTGGAGAGTGTAACCTCTGAACCGCGTCGCTCAACCGTCTGACCGAGTGCCAATAATAGCGTACTCTTCAAACCACGTGACTAACATAGAGCGGAAATCCGCCATTTGTAAACAATCTATTGTTTATCGCCGATAGGTAAAAGGGTATATTTCGTTGGGTTTATGTGTCTTTTCATACCTGAAAGCGCGGATTCTTACAAATACAGCTCTATATATTACATATGAGCAATAATAATAACGGGCATAGGTAAAATCACACTATATTTGGCACGCCCATTGTATGACTTCTTTTAATATACGAATGTTACTAATGATAACGTTTCTGTGTTCCAGAACCACCCCTGCTATTTATCGAAAACTCGGGAGTGAGTTGGGCGTGGTGGTTGAAGCAAATCGTGACACCGCTGATAGTTATTCTGGGGATAGGTGGTAACACCCTGTCTTTTGCCGTCATGAAAACCAAACTTTGGCGCCACAAGTCCTACAGCCACTTCCTGTGCGCTCTGGCTGTGTTCGACAGTCTCACTCTGGTCAACAGGGAGGTGTTTCTCGTGCACGAGCTGCGAGTTTACGCCGGCGACTCTGGTCTGTACTCCGGATTCACGGACGCTGCCTGCAGTGTACACAACTTCTACGAGCACATGTGTTATCTGATGTCTTCGTGGCTGATAGTGTGCATGGCTCTCGAGAGAGTGGTAGCGGTCTACTTTCCCTTGCGGAAGTACATTCTTTGTACGAAATACGGCGCAGTGATTGTCATTTTGACTTTGGTCACGTTGCTTACATATACACAAGTGAGTATAAAAAACTGCGGTTGTTTGAGTTAACCCATGTGCAGTATTGGGCGATTACAACCGATGAAATAAGCCAACAACGCGCAAATATTAAACCAAGGAAAGACAACACTATTGTGGTCAATTACGACATCGCCAGGCGATAGCTGATTACATAATGTTGTCGTATATACCGGTATGAGAATGCTATTTAATCCGGTATGTTGACAAGCTATGATACTCACTCCAGTTTTCACGTACATCTTATGACTCTGAAGTCGTGGTAATATCCTCATATCTTAATGGGTGTTCTCATTATGACACAAATTAACTACTATCTATACGGTATGTTTCTTATTCGGCTCAGTATATGTATAATTATTACAAATAGAGTACTATATATACACTACGCATATTAGTGATCCAGTTGGCATGGCTTACATACTATCTCACTTGTACTCCATGGGATAGATACAATCAGTTGATATAATCTTTTGATGTCTTTTAATTAACGTTGTCTAATAACAATGCTGTCCATGGCCATTTCAGTGGTATGCTAATATATCAATAGAGAGAGAGAGAGAGAGAGAGGCATACGCGCACAGACACATACCATCTAGACTACACCGTGTACATCCTCTACAGCTGGGGCCCGTTGTCGCTTAAATATACGCCACTATCAAATAGACCGCTTCAAATAGCCGTCACCGTGTCTTGGTTTGCTTTCATGAAAGGTTTGTACCTCGTCTTAAATTCAAAAATAGATCTACGTTATTTCCTGCAATAGTTTATAAAGCATTACACACACTCACTACATATAGACGTATGCGATCAGCGAGAACGAAATATATCTATGAGAACACTGTAAAATATATAATAATGGTCGCTTGTTCCATTCATGATGCTCATGAACGTAAACAACAACTTTCTTTGTTTTAATGAAGAAGAGAAGAGAGTAATCCAATATTCTTTACTTCTTTTTTTAAATATCAGATTATCCACGATATGGCAATCTAATTTCACTATCAACTTTAATTTCACCACTGATTAGCGGCAGCCTATCCGACGTGTGATATTTGCAAAACATGAGCGCGTCATCGTTACAAATTAGAGTGCCACGTGTCTATTTATATATCCGTGTTATAAGAAATGCGACAGTCGTTATATTATAATTACTAATTACTATTATTACAACCTGAAATGTGAAGACGAATTGATGTAACTGGATATAGTCGAGATAAGCCAAACATATTGACCAGAAACTGAAATGGTTGCGTGTGTGTGTGTGTGTGTGTGTGTGTGTGTGTGTGTATGTGTGTGTATGTGTGTGTGTGTGTGTGTGTAAAGATAACTATACTGGAAATTATCCAGACTGAACGAGGTCATACAGAGTTTGTTTCATCTGTCACCTGTGCTAGAAGAAAGAAAGATAGTCCGATTTCACTAAATCAATAATATCACATACGATAAATAGTAGTTGGTGATTATGGGGATATACTGTAGATCCAGAACTTGATGCGAGGTTTAAATGAATGTATCAAAGTCCTTAATTACTCAACTGGTGTCAACCGTTTATGGCCATCAAAATCCAATCTTATCAGAATGGACACATAATGACATGCTGGTCTTGGATAAAGAGTGTGGATGGTTGTGTAGTTATGTAATACACACGTATAATTAACACACAACGTAGACGTGACGGTTGTTTTACAAGTACATATGGAAAACACTGCAATACTGTAAATCAGAAAATTAATGCGTCACTAATTTAATGCGACCTCAAGCTTTTAGACATAAATGCGACAACAATTAAATGCGATCGACCAGGCCTCTATTCATGTCCTGATCGCATTAATTTCCTGATTTACAGTATATGATAAAGAATCGCACTGCCCTACATTACTTAAAACTCATGGAGTGATACCATTGTATTTTAAATGCCGGAAATGATGGTTAAATCTTCCACCTACATATAACCTGCTATGCAAATAGTCAAAATACATATCCACATGATATTTCAAATCATAATTAACTACGTAATAAACATTTACAAACTATCTTCATATCCGATGTTGGCTACAATATATACTAATTATTAGACTATTAAAAAATATTTTGGTTTGTCTTTTCTTTCTCCAGGTGTCCCGATTCTTCATGGTGGGGAAGGTTAACGGGAAATGTGCAGCCATGACGGATTATCTGACGGTGTACACACCACTGCACGTATATCTCTACCAGTTCACGCTCATCTTCATACTTCCGGTCACTATCGTTCTCATGTGTAACATCCTAGTCCTGTGCCGGATATACCGAGCGAAAAAACTAAGGCGATTCGATGACCTTAGTCTCCCGAGGTCAAAACGGAATGTGGCTAAAACGCACAAAACTACTTTAATGCTATTGGCGATTTCCTTTGTATATGTCATCACGTTGTTTCCTTCTGTGGTGATATCCGTCGTCGTCCATGTCGCTATCGCCACCAACGACGCAGGTTTGCGAGGACTGTTCAATAGCCTTCGACCGTTTTCGGATCTCTTTGAAATTTGTTCGGATATTAATTATTGCTCCAATTTCTTCATATACATCCTGTCCGGAAAGCTGTTCAGGGGAGAACTCAGGAGGATGTTCTCGCTGGAAAAGAGCACAGCCATCACGATGTCAAAAAGAAGGACAAATTGGCACTATGATCATATGTGTAAGGATCCACAACGAGCATTTATAACCGTGAATTGACTACCAGTGGTCATAAGTATATGAGCATTAAATCTGAATAATGCACCCCTCGTTTATATATTCACGTGACGCCATTGATGCCTTTAAGTGTGGTGATGGAGTTGGGCGCTGTGGTATAGAGGTAGCGAGTCTGCTTCATCACATGGAAGTCCTGGGTTCGAACCTAGCTTGAGCAAAGTGATTTCGAACCAACACACGTTCTTTTGATCGCGGCATCGAATTTTTAATACATAATTATTTGTTTCAGTATAATATATAATTAATAAATATTTGTGGCATGCACACCCATCTACATGAATCACTCGCTCCATATACGTATACTCTCCAGAATATACTATCGTTTATAACCTGGCCATGAGGTAGTCTATTCTCACCCAAATGCTGATTTTCAATAAGCAAGTTTAGATTTCCCCGAGAACAGCAGTTCAGCGGCTCCTTTCATATAAATATATATAATACCTATCAATATAATTTATATTTAAATTATTTACTTTCACCCTGTGAGACTATGGCTACTAGTTTAGTCAGGAGAGTGTTGAGAGCTTGACGAGAACTATGGCGACTCGGGTTCCTTATGGTTTTGCTATTTCACCGCTGTTAACTTTCTCCGTGTTGGAGGGAACCAGAGATGCCATACAGAGCAGTTTCTGTGTCTAATCCGGCAGGGAGAGGGTTAAACGTGCTTCACGGGGATATCATTGGTATTCTTTAAGTTACTTCTATGGAACCCATTTAACTTCTTTTGGCAATAGGTCGGCCTTGCGTACGCCCGATTGAAATATGAACAGTTCATAAACATTTCACATATGATTTGTTTTTATTGTAAGACAATGCAAAAATAATTTTACGATACAAGTATAGGTATTAGTAGGCCTACTTTTTGTTTTCGCCGACTTTCCAGATTATTGAAGCGAACGTAAATATAGGTTACACAACATCATGATTAATACTTCATTGACAAATTAATACTATTAGTGTTCCATGACGAGTAGCTCTCTAGATTCAGAGACATGTAAAGCAGTTACGAATATATTCATTTAGTATTCTGACAATAACATATGTAGTATATTAGGCCTACATATTCATTTCTTATTCTGACAATAAAATATGCAATATATTATATATTTTATTGTAAGAATACTAAAGGAATATATCCGTTACATGTATCTGAATCTAGAATACTTGCCGTCATGGAACGCCTAACTATAAATTTTGTCAATGAATCATTAATCATGATTGATATTATAAACTATATAACTATTTACGTTCGCTTCAATATTTGTTTCAGGTGTCAACTGTCTGAAGATGACGGCAATGTGCCGACCGAAACGTTGTGATTATTTAAACATAGACATTCTTTCTTTCTTTTCTTTTTCTTTATCTATTTATTCTTCAATAATATTTGAGATGTTTTAGCTGAGCTTTGAATGGATTAAACTAGTCTTGTATGTAGTGTTGAATCCACGACAGACGGGACCCAGTCGACTTCCAAGATGGCGGGGCGAGGTAGGGGAAGAGGCCGAGGTTTACTGTCCAGCAATGTTACCGCAGTAACGCCAGGGGGAGGCGATTATCAGGTTGGATGTTATCCTACTTTGTACCTCTGAAAGCAATCTAAGTTGAGTATTTTTATAGTCGAGAATGCACCTTTCACATATGATCAGCATGAGGCTGTTCTGTTTTCGATCACATGCTATGATACATTATTGTTCGATAGGCTTCTAAGTTCTAACCGCAGCTACTTCTTCTCATGGGGTGTTAGAAGAGAACAACAAAGCAATATAACACTGGGTCATATGCATATTAGTTGATTATTATCATGATTATGCAAGGATATCACTGCATTTTGGTGAATGATTAAAACTTATGATGTAGACCAATTTCTTTAAAAAACGATAGGATGAGATGCCCAGGAACCAGGGTGAAGAGATGTTTGACGTTTGGCGATTAGTAAAACTCGACACGCTGATTTGAAAAGTCCACAGTCCAGCAAAATGTGTTTGACCGTGAGGCTCTCGTCACACCCAACGCACTGAGGTTTATCCTCGCCCTTTAAAATGTAAGAGTGGGTGAACAAGGTATGACCGATGCGGCATCGTCGCAAGACAGTCTCATCCTGGTGACAATATACCCCTGACAATGGTGTAAATCCAATGTTGAGTTGAAAATGATGTAATTTATTATGGATTTCAGTATCCCATTTATTTTGACGGGGTGATTGTATGTATGAAGTGATGTTTTGTTTAGAATCGTTATATGGTACTGACATTGTTGAGACTGAAATACCATGGGCGGCCTTAGCCACAGAATCGTCCAAACTATTACCTCTAATGGCCACATGACCCGGCAACCAGCAGAATACAACCTCATACTGCGAAGTTGCGAGAAAGTCACGGAGCTGTAAAATTTCTGTAATTAATAAGTTATGATTATAATTTTTAATTGCCAGTAGACAGGACAGTGAATCAGAAAATATAATGTATGATTTGGGTTTAAATCTTTGAATGGCTTCTAAAGCAATAAATATTGCCTTAGCTTCAGCGAAAGTAGATTGAGGAAATTCCTGTGCACTAACCATGATTGCTATGACATTGCTTCAACACAACAGAATATGTGCTGAATTTTGACATTAAACTGCATTCAGTTGAATATTATGTGATTTAACTTATTCATTTAATCAACAAATGTCTTACAAAGTTACAATTCTACCAAACAATGCCAGAAGTGTGTCAGGCTATGAATTGTGGTATACTACGCATGTGCTTAGATTGCACATTTGACAAATTGTAAGGCTTGTTTTGTGTATGTATCTACAATCTGCTAGTGCTGTTTATGAATTGCTACTATTAATTACTGCAGGGATACGCTAAATTTATTTGAATTCAATCTAGTATTCACAGTTGATATACAAACAATAGTCTGACTAGTTAACTATCTCTAGGTGATCTCAACTAATCGTCGAATCCTTGACTAGTTCTTTTAGCCTTAATCATGTTAATGAGTAAAGAGTTTGTCACTACGCTGCATATTTATTCTTTGTAAGTTACTTTTTATTGTTCCAGGCACTCTTGATCAAGTTGGGCCATGTGAGTAACCTCATCATCCTAATGTCTATCAATCAACCTTGATGTCACAATCTTATTAATTCTTATTAATTTTACTTACTTATATAATTTAAAACATGTTAACTGCTTTTGTAGATCTCTCCATCAATGAACACATCTGATAGGCATTATCACGTTAATCAATAATCCAGAATGATATCTAGACAATAAATATGGGCGGGTGGTAACGCAGTGGTAGAACGTTGGACTTCGGAGCCAAAGGTTCCCGGTTCAATTCCCGCCCCGGGGGCTCGGCATCAATGTCCACGAAAGTTACCTTTCTGATGTGATATTGATAGGATGTGATGTCTGTAGAGTGGCAATGCAGTTATCATCCTTGGTCTTGTCAGTACCAGCCGGTGC
>JAUTBT010085201.1:0-11770 GCA_032361225.1 Lepetodrilus schrolli | reverse complement strand
GACAGACAGACAGACAGACAGACAGACAGACAGACAGACAGACAGACAGACAGACAGACAGACAGACAGGCAGGCAGACAAGACAGACAGACAGAAACAAATGCGTGAACTGAGTATCACTACAATCAAGAAAACAAATTGAAATGTTTCGATAAAACCTATGAAGCGATCCATGTGGAAAATTCCAAGGAAATAAACAAAACTCCCCCATTTCAGGTAACCTGGAAGGATTCTGTTTGTTAACCCAATACCTTGGGTATAGGAGTAAACAGGCCAGATATCTATAATGAGCCAGGCCATATATTCTCACTACCAACAATAGAAAAGTGTACCATTCAACAAACAGGTGCTCGAGGAGTATAGGAAATATCAACAAAGAATCGTACAGTTACTTTTTACCATACTACAATGCCCATGTTTCTTCGCCCGAACACCTACCCACTTAAATACTGATGGTATCCTTTGTGAACTATATCTCGGTCGTTTTGAAAAGATTTCGGAAATGGAGAGTTTATTAATCCGTCGTACACCCACTCGTATCATAGCCCCTTTAGTGAAAAATATATACGTTATTAGGATCAGAAACGAGCTATTTTCATTCGAGGTGTAAAGAGGATTCGCTGATAGCCAAGGAACAAAGGATGCGACACTATTCTGGTGAATAGATACGAGCTGTATCTTCAATTTCTAACAGTTGTCCAGAACTAGATAATGACGAGGCCTTTCTCTGTCCTAACTGGACCTGTCAACGAGAGGCTTGATATATCCGTGCAATTGACACTGGTCCCACTAAACGTCCACTCGTGTCCAGTTACTGACGGACCTCGCATCCTGATTTGTAGTGGACATTCCTTGTGATCGAGAGTCTCTCTTATAGGATATTTTTGTCTTGTCGTTCTTCAGTTGACTGAGATGAAATGACCAGATTTGAGAGTCTTTGTCGCATTCTTCATTTGACATCGTCTATCTTTTTGAAGATCTCTCTAGGAATAGAAAAGGGTGTTCTTTCATTGGCTATGTTGATATTAATCTCAGATAAATTGTCTACATTAGTATAATAACCTAATCTAGAGAAATACGACCGCCTTTCAAAGACTCAAAATGCAATACTATTCTTTCTATTACATGAGATCACTGCAATTGTTAAACCAATTCAACTCGTTTAATATATTTATTTTGAAATCCATTTAATAAATGAATTATTATTCATCGGTGTTGAAGTGAGGGATCACGATTTCATTGTCCAAATGGTCTTAAAAAATGTAAATATATTATTTCCGGAAATGTCCACTTCACAAAGAACATAGCTTCTCATAAGCTTTCGATAACCCCAATAAACAATCTACAACAACCACGCATTGTGCGAAAATCATATAACCAAACACAATATGAATCTGAGATTGAAACGTGAACCATTTTCTCAAGAGGCAAGACCTGAGCTCGTGGGTGCCCGCATTGTAACAGTGATGGTAGCTTGAAGTGTTGGCCATCTCAAGAGAGGATGGATTTGGTTTTCCGAGTCTACAAACCCTTCATCTGGACATTGGCCTACGGTTGTTGTGAAGATGTGAAGTACCCGAGATTGTAGAGTTGCTTTTGTGGTAGATTATTTTTTATAAGCTGGCTTGACCTCACATGACATCTGAATTGGTCACAGGTGTATGTTTTGAGAAAATGAAATCCGAGAGCTGGTCTCTTGTAGATTGTTGGTCAATTTCGTTTCTTCGCGAAGGGTCCTTATAGATAGAATATTTTTTTAAATTTTACATTTACGTCCAAAAGACTATTGATATCTGCGTCAAATTTCCGCGTCATATGCGAGAGTAGTTGACGCTATAACGACATTGTCATTTAATTTGTCATTTATTTTGGTTATAAAGGCCTATGTTCAAACTGAGAGAATATGTGTTCTATTCTTTCTAGACCCTACAACAAACGTGATGGATTCTAAGTATAAACTCAATGCCTAAAGTCTACAAAAATACTACATGTGAATGTAGTTTCATCAGATTACGGATTCATAACTAGAAGTGCACGTGCATACTTTATATTTCAGTTTCAATTAATATATAAAGATTAATTTGACTAGACTAACATTCTGATGTTTATTGATGTATCAATGAGAATAGAAACTTTTAAAGTTTCTGAATTTTTAATTATTATTTTTTAATTGGGGTTTTATAGCCGCTTTCAAGATTCTTTCACTTATATCACGGCTTGTATCTTCCTTGGTTTCAGTGTTGATATTGATGTGACAATATATCTACGTTAGCGTATATGAACCCCAACCTGAGAAACACAACCACATTAAAATAGAATATTGTTTTTTCTTTCTGCAATTAACTACTAGTACATGTATATATAAATTCCAATTTGAAAAAAGGACACGTGTAGCTGTATGAAACAATGAAAATGGCATGGTCTGTGTGCGTTATTTTAGTGTGCTTCCAAGGACGCTGTATAATTGACCAAAAACCTTTCAGCACCGAGAGTACTGCAGCTTGATATGGTCTGGTCTGGCCGTATCGACTATGTAATTGCTCACTGCTTTGTCTACCTAATTGCAGACATGGCAAGTCCCACACTGTCGCAGTTCATTAAACGAAGACCACATATCATTAACAACTACATGTAGTATTTTTAGGTGTGGTTTCTGCGTCAATGTATTTCCAGATTTGTCTGTCTTATTTAATGAATGACGGTAAGCAAAGCATCGCCATGGTACTGCAGCAATTGTTCCTTTAGTCAATGACATTGTTCGAGTTGCAGCAACTATTCCTTGAATCGTAGCAAGTTTTCCTTGAATCGCTGCAAATGTTACTTGAATCGCTGAAAATGTTCCTTAAATTGCAGCAAGTGTTCGTTGATTCGCAACAAGTATTCCTTGATTCACAGCAACTGTTCCTTGAATCATATCACGTTTTTCTTGGATCCCAGTAAGTATTGAACTGTTCCTTGAATCGCAGCAAGTGGTCCTTGAATCCCAACAATCCTTTAATCACATCAAGTATTCCTTGAATCAATGCAAGTGATCACCTGTTCCTTGAATTGCAGCGTGCTTTCAAGTGTTCCTTGAATCGTAGCAAATGTAGCTTAGTAAGTGTTCCTTGAATTTAGTGTCTAGATATCCGTCAGCAGTTCGTCAGCCGCGCGGAGAACAACAGGTGTCACATGTCAGTGAATACATATAGTGTGATTAATAGAAGATAAAATGCGACAGATCGTTTGAGTACACACGAAAAGTCATGTAAATGATTAAATTAATCTAACGAACGTTTGTTCCAGTAGACTTTTAAATTGATGACAATTAGTATATTGGTATTGGATAGCTCTTTTGATTGACTTTGTTTAATATTGGAAATTGATATTTATAATAAAGGTATAGTGCCTAAATATTTTGACGTGTTATCGAGAATCGTAAACAGGTATATTGTGTGTTGAAGCTTCTATAATAGGAATAGGCAATCGCATGGCACTATAGTGTCACTGTCACTCGGATGTTATTGGAGAGAGAGAGAGAGAGAGAGAGAGAGATAGAGAGAGAGAGAGAGAGAGTGCGAGGGGTGGAGGAAGGGAGGGAGCGGAAAGAGACACACCCCTATTGTCAAATGCACATATACTTTCTCTCTCTTTGTCACATACACGAGGTATCACTGTCCCAATTGCAAGTTTGGTTTCATTCTTTGAAACATACAAATCATGCGTAAATTATGCAATGCTGTCAGGTACAACACTATTGTGAGCCCCACCCATACCCCCACCTCCATACCTGTCACCCCACCCCCGTACCCCCACCCATAGCTTCCACCCTCACCCAAGTGGAACTACCCCCTCATAAACTATACATGATGGCGGCCTTACGTCAGAACTCTTTCAGGTATAATATTACAAAAGTCAGCGCTATCAGTAATTAATTAAATGTTAATGGCTTTATCCTCATATTTTAATATCAATCCTTAATTGTAACTTAATTATGCCACAAAAGGAAACATTATAGCAGATGAAGGATCATTGGTTTGTTGCATTCAATAATGTACAATTCTCGTTAGTACTGGCAATATTTCGTTGAGTTAAGGTTTGTATCATGCCACCTGCTATCAAAGGACTATATGTAAGTTTCTATGCAGGATTGTGTAATATGGCAGCTGTGATAAGGGATGGCAACAGTAAAAGGATGCTGAACACGATTGGTATAAATATTTACACAATTGTGTGAAAATATGTTGTATAATAAATGATAATTTTCAAGAGAAGGTCTGCGTTTACCCAATGAGATATAAATATGTTCTTGCTATTTAAAAACAAATATATCGTTATAATATAATACGGAATCGGTCAATATATGTATATGCCTACATAAAAGATATATTTTTAATTGACGCATTCTCATGGCTGTTAAAAAAATATTAAATATTTGTTGAAGGTTGATGTACATGTAAGCATAAGCGTATCTTATTCAATGTCAACTTCTATTTTGACATTACAAATGTTTGCTACGTGTAAAAATACGTTCAATGTAAACACGTAGTTTAGAATATATGAAAAATATGGATTTTCAAAGATAAACATGTACTATACGATGAGAGGGTTTTCTCATACATGCAAAAGTTCGTTGAGTGCTCGCAGAAAAATCACTTTAAATTTCGAGTGCGATGAATTGGCTAATATCTTGAGAGGCCTCTATGACTCGAAGACACTTGCCGCGCATCCTTAAACCAACATGTCATAAATAAACAAGCACCTGTAACACAGCACAGATTTAACTATAACAACCACTGCTATTGACCAGAACTGTCACAATTCACGACCTTTTCACGGTACAACCAGAGCTTCTTCACACTTCGCACTGAAGCCGTGAAATTGATGTAGATATTCCCATTGAGTATATCTCCGCGATTCTTTCAGGTGTCAATGCGCTGCTCTATTTATATTAGTGGAGTCGGTTCCGCGTTATTTAGGCGATAAAATGAAAAGAAAACAAGGCCACAATGATACGAGTGTAGGAGAAGAGACGTGTAAAGCAGAGTAATTTAGAAGCGTTTAGGAGCTCCTGTATGGAGAGTGTTGAGCGATTCACACCTGGCGAGTACACTATTGTACGTTAGTTAAAGACCAGCCCATGTTCCTTACTCTCTTTAATTTTCTTTTATAAAGTCTTTATAGCACGTTTGAAAACATCGGATAAAATAGTTTGTTTTGTGAAAAGGAAGCCAAATATTTGTGCTATCGCATACAGTCTGTGAAGTTATCTGTGTATGGCAAGGGTACTCGCTTTGCCCCATCCTTTTATGAATATTTCTAAGTAGTTCTGAAGATTGTTGAATACGCTTGTGTTCGACACTTGTAAGGACCCGGGGAATCTAGTTTGCTGGAAATCTACCTTCCAGCTCTCCTTCAGGCAATATCTGCATGTTTTCTGTCACAACGTGGAAATATTATCGCTTTCTGAACTCCGTAGAAATGCATCCGCGAATCGCCCTACCTCACACAGAGCCATTGCTTGTGCGTTTCTGCTTACATTAAATTTGGCCAGGGGCCGAATAAACGTTTGCATCCAAAATACGTAAAAGCGACGACTGGTCGTTTACAAGTGGGGCTGGGGAGTCTATTGTTTGCCAAGATATGAAACACAATGAAAGAGGGGTCAACGGTTAGATATTTTGTTCATTCACCTTTGTCGTATAATGGTCCGGACTACTTAAGCATCTGGTCCGCGGTCGCTAAAGACCCTTTAGCCACTGCTATATCCAGAGGCCGAAGTCTGTTCTGGTGGTCTAGACGCTGTTCTGGTGGTCTAGACGCGGTACAGAATAGTGCTACTGCTGAGGTCTTGCAGACATATTGTTTTGTCCACTTGTAGAATGTTCTCAGATAAATATGATATCCTCATTCCAATCGGCCTAAAATTTCTATGCAATATCTAAATATTCTTACTAATATTTTTATTACAGGAATTATTTTATTATTTAATTTTGATCCGAGTTTTATGTTTTAATTAATAGTAATATTGTTTGAACATACTGCTCCGGTGAGGAACTGTACACTGGCAGAGATGACAGCTATACCAGCTTATAGACTTATTACAGGTTTGTACGGCTTCAACAGTATTGTAAAACGATATTCAAATTTCCTTGACTTTGATTGGTCTTCTGCCTTGAAACAACCAGTCGTTTAATGGTATTCTGAATGTCAGATTCTTGGCGGTGACAAACAATCTGTTAATGTTTCCGTTTAACAACGTCGCGTCATAGCCCGATTTTGTCCGATTAAATACTTTAATTATGTTGCAATTTCGATTACAATGTTAGCATTAGTTGAATAATGTGGTAAAGTTGCAATGGAAAAATGCCCACCTATTAAAACATCCAAGAAAACTGGTACCAGGAAATTTGCAATAACAAACATTTATCTCTCAAATAACAAAAGTTGAAATACATTATATTGTGACTAGTTTATAAGATGTGAACACAGTACAACGTCAAGTCTATAACAAAAATAACGAGGTCCAACTATGAAGAGAAAATATTATTTCTTTCGCCTTCATTCAATTAGTCCATTGTATAATCTTGTCTTTCCATTTGTTAGAAAATGTTATTTTGGATAACTGGCATTAGTGTGAGTTTAATACGGACATGGTGGTCGACGCTTGATAATAGTAATACATGAACGCTAAATATATTGTTTGATAATATTGCTTTGAAGTCACAAAAACATTGACGCTTTGTAACTTAACAAGACGAATACAAGTTGGTGTTGGTCCCTCATACGCGCTCCAATTAGAGTGGCATTAATGATAATTATAATTTATCAGTGTCCTGATAGTATTATACCCCGCAGCGTGTGTTGAATGGCAACAAATCCCAATCCACAAAGCTTACATTACAGATACCACGACAAGAAAAAGTCAACATGAAAGCTTATCACCTTAGAGAAAAATCAACCAATTAGTTGGTTTGTGTCTTGGCGGAGAACGCTGAAATCGTTATTAATCTCTCACTAGACACATACTGCGACAACAGAAAGTATGAAAACAACATTATGTCAGAACAATAATAGGAATTTATCGTCTTCTTTTTTTATCATGTATATTCAAGATAATATGATATTTGTTTTCAAATACAGCAATGAACTATTTTTACATTAATATTTTAGGTAATTGGTGTACGAAATGCTGTGTATAGGCAAATATGTAGGTATGTGTCTTTATTCAGTGTGTTTACAGGGTTGTACTAGTAGTTCGTCTGCACTGTAAAATATTACCGTCTTTTTCAAAACGGTAGCCTAGCATTTTATAGTGCGGATCTCAACATATATTATTGCTAACAATTATTTGCTGTTACGTATTATATTTTACTGGGAAAAAATACACACTGTGTTCTTCAGATTGTTTCTCTTTCGTAAATAAATTAAGTGTTTTCAATGCTAATTATGCTATGGGTTCAATGCTAATTATGCTATGGGTGGATACCAATTTGATTTAAGTAATGATTGATTGCTAGTGTTTGCAATGGTGTGTAAAATTGTAAGAACTGATATTTTGAAAATGTATAGATATATTCACCTCTCAACCAACTCTTTCACACCACCTGGTACCTAATAGTAGTTCAAGTGAGAATTGTTAACTTGGGTAAATAGAGGCAATGTCAATCAGGTATTCTGAATATCGTGTTTCTTTGAAGTCCCAGAGTTCTAATTTTCTGAGATATGCAGTACCTGTACTATCTGTTTTGTACTTTACTAAAATCAGTCCTTCAACATCTGTTCCGTGAAAATTGCTGTAAAAATGCAATGAATATCTCCTATAAGGAATACCTTTGACGACGTTAAAATAATATTACGAGTTTTCGATAAATGTTGATATGTTTTGTATTTGAACACATGTATTTCAACATTTGAAAACATTAGCGGAGGAAGGATGAGCTTCAAGATCCCCACTGACGTTTGGAACATATTTGTAAGGATTTCCTGGTTATTTTCTGCACCAAGGTGAATCAGCTAACACATACTGACGCCCACTTCTTTTCAAAATATCAAAGTCACTCTAATATTTCAAAGCGAATCAATAAAATTCAAACATCACGTGGTTGTATACAAATGTTGGAACAAAGAGTTAGAATCAAAAAGTGTCATCGGAAAAAAAGCGTAACCGGGATTGGAGTTGGCATGTTTGGAAATCTAAACATTGTGACTGTCAAAGGGCTTCCTTTTTTATTTGGTCTCTGTACTGTATTGGCTTTATTGATAGAAGGCATTGATGTCAACTTGCATTGGGAATTAAGAGGAAACAGGAAGGAACAGAGAAGCATGGAGGAACAGAGAAACAGGGACATTCAGAATCTGAGTTGAAAATCTTATAAGATAGACATTCTTCATATTTCTTTTCTATGTTTTGTTCAAAGTCAAATCTATCGAACACGCTTGATCTTGCGAAATAAATCAGGATTAATAAGCGTCCACATAAGAGGAAACAGCTGAGGTGAAAAAAGTCTGGAAAATCCCACAATTTAATTCATATATTAATAAGCCTAACTGGTAGGGGGTAGATTATCAGTACAATTACCGGAAATAACGAGTCCGCTAAGGAACCGAAGAGAACTCCTTGTTGATTATTATTATACAATAGAGCCGCGTGATATCGAAAGCGGAGAGAACTCCAAGGTTCGAACTCGGTAACATCTGAACCGAGACCAGCGATGAAGTCGCGTCTTTGTTCTTTCGACAGCTTCTACCCTCTTTAGTCGGGGAGGTGGATCTACACGTGAAACATGGCGGCCGGATTCGTCGCGATCGTTGGGACCTGAAAGATTTGCACCGACTTGCCCACGGTCTGAGTGGCTAGTGGAGGAAGGGGTTCTCGTCAAGCAGACGATCCTCAGTTCAATACACCCTGTGATCAATGGGGTTAATTGATCTCCTAGATGAGATCTATACGACTCGCACAAATCCGCCTTGCCCTGTTAATGATTTTACTGACTGAGTGCTCTCCCCTTGTTAACGGATGTCGAGTATCACGTGACACTTTTTGCAACAAAAGAAGACCTTTAATTGACACACTTCTGACATCATTTTGTTCTTGTTTCTAAAATTATTTCATATCCAATTGCTAGTTTCAATTTTCAAAATGGATGAGAATTAGAAAGAGACATGGTATTTATTGGTATGGTATTTATTGGTTGATAGAATTTTGGAAAAGTTTTGGCTGTATGTTTTGTCATGGATAAAACTAAGTGAGTGTGTGTGTGTGTGTGTGTGTGTGTGTGTGTGTACGTGTGTGTGCGTGTGTGTGTGTAATATGTGTATAACTAAACATAAAGCTTAATTCTGATATTCTAGAGACCTCTTTGGCTTTTTGGAACATGATAAACTTTCAGATTTCAGATGTAGATAACATGGTTTTTCAAAATACATATATTGCAAAACATATTTCTGTTACTTTTCCATTTAATGTTGCATATTTCAAAGAATGTACTTCAGTCACAAACTGTAAATGTGAATTATACATCTTGAAGAAAAACCTAAATCGAAGAATGAATATTTAACATCTATATTGAAGAATATTTTACCATGTTATACATCACGTGATGACTTGTTCAATACCCATTACGTCACGTGACTTTTCATTCTTCTTCTACGGTCAATTCCCTCAACGGATATTCTATTGAAACTTTATCCAAACAGTTCCGCTACGAGTGTAAACGTTCATCACGAGTGGTCGACAGCACAAGCGCTATTTGACTGTATACAAGCATTACGCCAGTGCGTTAAACGGTCCTTAAATGGTGCCACAAAACATAATAACCAACAGCCAGAAGATGAAGCATTCTTCCGAGTTTTCGATGACTCTGGACAGTTTCGAGACACCGGTACGTGTAGGATAGTTCAATACTCGGAAAGCAGGTGGTATACAGGAGTACAGGGAAAGCACACACTGGATGGTTGGCTTGGAGAACGCAATCGTTATACTTGAATAATCTTTCAGACCCAGAAGTAGGCCTCGTTAGTAGTCAGGCGAATTGACGTTCAATAACGAACAGAAGTTAGTCGATTTAAACAATGTTGCCTCTCAATAAGAAGGCACTGTCTGGGACGTAAAACACCACGACAGTTCGAGAATAGACTCCGATGTCAAGAGCTCTTCACCGAGGCTGGCTATGCAAACAGTATGTTCGGCGTTGCTCTAATGGTATGGAGTGCGCACGGTTAAATATGTTTTAAGTCAATTTTGCAATTGTTTCTTGTGTGTCGATTTGTGGGTTTGGGTTGTGTAACTTTTCATACATTCATCCATTTATGTATGGTCAATATCTATGCTGACATGCAAGTGTTTGTACAATAGTTTTAAAGTCACGTGTAGTAAAACATTTGACTGAATACATATTTACATTTAGTAATCATAGATAAATACATATTTACATTTAGTAATCATAAATAAATATTATATAATCAGTCGGTGGTTTCTCCAATCATAGAAAAATATCCATACATTAATTCTTTCTGAAGTCACTTTTGATTGGGTTGTTGGCATGAAGTTAAAATTACATACTTTTTAATGAACGAACAAAATAAGTCATAAACATTAGGAGAAATGGTTCAACTCATTGCGAAGAACTTTCCTTTAAACAATTCATGACAAAGCGAACACTAATTTATTTGTCTTTTGATATTCCTACCCCATGGCCAGCTTTGTCCCATAACTAGACTTGTCAGGTTGTGATTTGACCCTCCGGAAGTCAAAGAAAGTACTTCCGTTCCGAAAATGGCCGGCACTTTCGATACCCAAAGACCGGTGGACTGAAACAAGATGTTGCAAAAGACGCTGATGTCAACTTAAGCCTATTGTCTTGGCCATGCCACTTACGCTTGTCTGACCTCTCGAATTATCTTTAACAAGATTTCTCCAGAACTCGCGTACTACATGATTGCGAGGGCAAGGGCCGTGAATGAACAGCTCTCTAAACAGCGAGTCCTCTACGCTGCAAGGAGCTTGCGATTAGATGCGGAAGTGCCTACAAGCTCAATGTATATCACTCTCAAATCGAGGCTTCAGTGCCATTAATCACAGAACATCCTTACAAGGCTTGTAAGGGAGCCGCTTTTAGAAAATTAATGATACTTTTAAGTGCGTTGAAGTCGCAGAGGTCTGTAAATGACTTCTTTCAGAGGAAAACGCGACAAAGTCATTAGTAAACATTTATCTTAGGCATTGTGTTTGATTGTCCATTGACTGGGTCATTCGTTGTAACTGCGCCTCGTTGGTTTGCGCAGTACTTCCGGTAATGGAGTCGAGTGTTTCATTGACAACTGTAGAGCATGGCAAGACAGGAAGCTGATGATGACAACGTTTTCTAAAAAGAAATTTCGTCATATATAAAAGCCGGCGAAGTACAATACATATTTAATTAAACAGCTAATGTGAATTAATTATCCCGCTTTCTGCGAAATACTAACACGTACTTTAACAAATTGAGATAAAGTGACATATTATCCTTCACTTCTTCAAGATGTTGAAAGAGTGCTTTTAGATTTGTCTGTTTATTTTTCTTTCAATACTCTAACAGTAAGCCTCAAGAACGTGAGCGAAATTAACACTATAAATCTCATCGTTATATTGAGCAAAGATGCAAGAGTTAACGTTTAGTAATTCTGCACCTTCCATATACCTATTACATATTTGTATTACCGATGTTTGAACTTAACTTATCAGCTGAGGTTCTGTAAAAGGTTGCATGGGTAGCATAATATGATATAGTATTTAAAATCAAATAATATA
>JAUTBT010085200.1:0-11771 GCA_032361225.1 Lepetodrilus schrolli | reverse complement strand
AAATAAATATAAATACAGGTAAATATGACATATAAGATATATACATACAGATTGGTTTTGCACTTGATTATTACATACATTTCATAATATAATATCTAGGCAAAAATATGTTTCAATAGAAGCAATGTTGAGGTAAATGAATGAATTGATACCAATAACAATAATAGGTATAGCAGCGAGCTAAAAATGCACTTAGCATGCATTTATTCACTTTTGTAACTCAAAAGGTTTTCTAACCGCTTTCGGTGGGGGAACTCCTTGATACATTTCTGCGAAGTAACTACAGCAATAATTATTTAGTCTGAACACTTAAACGCACACCGGAGCCTCCACGCATACACGCGTGCGTACACACACACACACACACACACACACACACACACACACACAACACACACACACAACACACGCACGCACACACACACACACACACACACACACACACACACACACCTGTTTTCTTGTTGAATCTTCATCCACGGCAAATTTCTTCTTCCTCCTTACAATTAATGCGCTTGGTATTATTTTGTCTCCTCGAAATGAATTTCCGCTATGCAGCATGGTCTCTTTGGAAGAGTAACGAAAACTGGAAAATGCAACATGTAACATATAAAAAATAAGTATGTAATGTAGGGTGCGAGTAATATGTACTAAGTGCACTTGTCACACTTCCGAGCAAAATCGGTTTTAGGTATGTCAGTTTCTTAAATTACCACTTGGCGCCTTATCTGGTTAGCATACATTACATTAATTGATATAGATACATCTTTACATACTCTTTATATATTATAGATATTCATAAAAGGAACTTATTGATGCGAAAATGTAACTTTGTACTAATAGTGGACTAGGTATATCGAGGATTGAGTGCAATAAGGCTAAGTACTAGGTGGAGAGAGAGAGAGAGGGGGGGGGGAGAGGAGAGAGAGAGAAAAGAGAGATAGAGAGAAAGAGAGATAAGTAGAGATAGAGGGGAAGAGAAAAAGAGAGAAAGAGAGATAAATAGAGAGATAGAGGGGAAGAGAGAAAGAGATATAGAGAGATAGCCAGAGAGAGAGAGAGAGGGGAGGGGAGAGGAGAGATAGAGAGAGAAAGAGAGAGATAAATAGAGAGAGGGGAGAGATAAAGAGAGAGGGAGAGAGGAAGGGGGGAGAGAAGAGAGAGAGAGAAAGAGACAAATAGAGATAGAGGGAAGATAGAGAGAGAGAGAAGAATATTATTTATGCAGTTGGTTCAATTAAGGATCTACTAGTTTGTCGGTTATGACATTCAGAACTAAGGTTGACAGTGAAAACGTGTCACAGCTACCTATTGGCTCTGATGGCGGCTCTGTGGTAGCGGACGACCCACAGCTTCCTGCAGATGCTGGCGTAGGCGAACGTCATCAGCGTCATCGGGAGGAAGAAGACGAGGAAGAACATGTACATCTGGTACATCTGGTGGAACAGAGGAGTCTGCCATTGTTCCAGGCACCAGTAGCCCTTCCGTCGGGCGCCAACCAACAGGTGCTGCTGGAGACGACAAGGGGAAATGAACACGCTTAACTGACGCCTTGTAATTGAATGGGTTTAATAGGACTATTGAAGGTCATATCATATTGCATACTATGAATATAATGAATTATGGTTATGCATTATCTATAGGCTATCGGCAATGCTCTATCAACAGGGGTAAAACTCCAACTAACGTCTACGCAGATATACACGCAAGGCCGTGGTAATTATAATCTTATTTGTTTCTTTCATGAATTGCAATTTACCTACTTTGCAGACATGAGTGTATTGGAATTTACTTGTTTAAACATCTCTCTGCTTAAGAATAATTGAGGATCAGTGCTAGCATATTAAACTCGTCCCTTCGGGAGGCGACTGCAGCTGTCCTACATATTATTATGCATGGAGGAGGTTCAAAGAATTACTAATAAGAAGTAGTGTTTAGCAAATCGATGGTCGAGCTAGATTGAGGTTGTGTCTAAAGTATGGTTGTGTTTCAGGAAGGCTTCACCAATAGGCGTGGACATATTATATTAAAGATATGCATCAATCACGCACATAATAGCACATCAACTCATGTAACGCGATGAGCCGTTTGAAAATGAATGTATCTTTGCGTATATTAATTTGCATGTAAGCCTGTATACTTTACGTGTCGTTGTTAAGAATTGCCCAGTTAATAAACAACCAACCACTAGACACACACTATAATTGCATTATTAGGCACATCTTAGAAATTAATCCAAGACAATATAGAATATTTAGACAGTTGTTCTCCGTGAGCTTAGTACATCTGACCATTGCATAGATAATAGTGGCCTTGCTATATCTTTACGTATTTTAATTTTCTTTTCCATTTGAACTTAGACGGTGACCAGTTTTTACAGGATGCAATTTATCACCGGAGTAATTCCCCGTGAAACTACATTGATAAAAAACAAAACGGATGTTCCGATACATGCCATTATTCCAGTATTAAGAGTGAATACAGATAGAGAAGCATGTACTAACTGAAGAGAAGATATGTTGCACCCGTCAATCATGATCTAACATTAAGAGCTCCAATTGTATTGGAAATAATGACTTAATGCTTATAATTTAGATTTCTTAAAATGACCTATGTTATACAATATAATCATAAAGCATGTGTATGTATTACCTTTTAAAATAATAATATGCGATATCTTTAGCGCTGTGTATTATGCATAACAACGCATATTGGAGAGAAAATATCATGTTACATCGTTTATAATAGAATTGATGACTGAAATCATATTACATTTTCAATAATAGATTAATTGCTTTAACTATATCTTCATTAATAAAGGCTGGTTTTATGTATTATTAATTCAGCATGATGCATTAGAATGTACAAGTCGTGATATAAGTGAAATCATTTTTAACGCAATTCTAAACCCAATTTAAAGAAAACAAAAAAACTTAAAAATACAATTGCAAATGGTTCCAAAATATTATACACGCATATATAATAATATAATAATCCTGCCAGTGATCCCATTAAGATATGTGTACCGTTATTCATGTACTAATAAAGTCTTCTCCGCTCATGAGAAAAAGTCGTATTTGTCTATTACAATTACCTGAGGGAATGTTGTTACAAGGGGCATTGAATCGATAAACTGTAAGCGTAACCACATGACAATCTTCAACCTGAAAATCCCGCCAGGCCGACCCGCGGGTTTCACCAAGTGCTAAAGTGGGAATCAGTTAGACTACTTAAACCATATACACTAGTATATTAAATGAGGAGATAAAGGCTGGTTTTATGTATTATTAATTCCAATGATGTAAACGTCCACGTTATAGCACCTACTTACTTGTCCTACCAGTATTGGTGCGCCCATGATGATGCTAAACACCCACAGAATGAGGACCGTCCTTCTGGCTAGAGCCACAGTGCACGTGTACTTAGCCCTCATGGGATGTAGGATGGCATAGTATCTATAAAACAATTTCCAAATAGAATGAATGGTTCCCGTACCACAGAATGCATGATGCAACGTCAGCATGATGCATTAGAATTTACAAGTCGTGATATAAGTGAAATATTTTTTAAAGCAATTCTAAACCCAATTTAAAGGACAACAAAAACAAAACAAAAAAACTTGGAAATACAATTGCAAATGGTTCCAAAACAGTATACACGCATACAAGCCTGCTTTCCATAGAAAATGTTATTATATAGACTACCCAGGGTGTCGAGACAAGTAATGAGGATGTCGTGAGAACTGGATATTCCACCAATTTGGAAAATGGCGATACATATGTTTGTTCAATTGATTTCCACTGTACGTATTGATGACTGGTAACATGGCTTAGTTTTAGTATTCATGAAAGTCTAATTGATGCCAAAGCATGAGAAAACACACGCCATGATTGGTCTTATTTCAAACTGATTAGATAAATGAATGGAAAGCTTTTAACAATTTCAAAAAAAATATAACGGAAAGTTGCGTTTATTTCCCTTCCGCCCCCAACCGTTTACGAGAGAAAGAACCGGAGTGGTTGGTGGTTTTTCACATTATAAACAGCTGGTTTTTTTTCCAGTTAATGGTGATTTGGTTTTTCGATTCCTTGTCGCATGAGGACGTACGGATCATAATGGACGTGCAGATAGACAATAGTTGATTTCTGACGTCAGATTTGGTATGGTCTGAGTCCTAAAGTAATTACAATAGGCCGATATTAAGCCATAAGATTCGACTAATGGGTCATAAAGAGCATGTATAAGCCGATATTTCTTGTAATGTTGCCGGGACACGACGTGCTTTAGCCTCACGCCGACGTTAAATAGTTTGGAGGGAACTTACAAAAAAAAGAATATCCATCAAAATGGAAACTAGTTTGAAGATAAGTTAAACCCTGTTGTCTTATTATTAATTGAAAACTTGACGGATATTAAACGGCGTCTTGATGAAGCAGGCTGATGTATTGAGTTTATAATGTATTACCTTATCTATATTTGTATTGTATGGTATTTTACAAAATATCGTGGTGGAATTTAAAAAAATTAAAACATCTAATTACAGCCTATCGGACATGTTCGTAAATGACCGATGTAAATGACCACGGCGTTTAGCGTAATTTTATCACCATGTTCTATGACAGGATTTGAACCGGTGACAATATGTTACAGTAAGACATACCAGTCACGGCAGCATACACAAAAACACTTCATTTCATCTCGCACCTCAAGTAGAATTTCCCCACCTCAGAAAAATAATTTTACATTTGAACCCTCCACGCAAGCGGGTCGGGTTCAAATTATATTTGCCATTGTCGAATTTCAATACCATCCGCAAATTTAAAAACACCATATATTTATCTCCTAATTATCATTATTAGTAGTAGCAGTAGTAGTAGTCGTAGTAGTAGTGGTAGCAGTGGCAGTAGTAGTAGTAGTAGTAGCAGTAGCAGTAGCAGTAGCAGTAGCAGTAGCAGTAGCAGTAGCAGTAGCAGCAGCAGCATGTAGTTCAAGCTTTCAATCTTTACCTTTCTAAGCTGAGTCCTGTGAGATTCGCCACGGAGCAGATGATGACGACATTCTGGAGGTAGTGAACACCTTTACACAAAATCTCACCGAACGCCCAGGTAAATGTGAAGAACTTGGCAATCTGAAAAGCAGTGTCAAATATAAACATAGATCCTATTGTGTTGAGTATCTTCATAAAGCAGAATGTAAATAGTATGAGAATATGAAGCAGCGAGATAAATGCATCGTGAAGTTATACTAAACCAATATTCCAAACACAAAACTCTGATGCTGAGTGTCCATCAAATAGTCCCTATTGATTTCTTCGTGATAATTCAGAAGAACCTTTCTCAATTATAAAATCCGTAAATATATTTTCTGAAATCCATTTGGAAAATGTTGTTTATTTCAATGACGCAAAAACTAACTCATTAATGGCACAAATGATAAGAAGAAGACACATGTCATAGACATCATTTACTGAGCGGGTAAAGTGCCGTCAGCGTGGCCAGGGGGCACATGCACATGACACTACAAACCGAAGATCGTCGTGTGAAATATACAAAATGGAGACCCATGAAGCCGAAAACCCTTACCGGTTTAATGTATGCCGTGGTATTACCTTGTTGTTACAACGCTTAAATTGGACATGCTATCCATAGACGAGCCACGAGAAAACAACTACTGTTGTAAAGGTTTTAGTTGGCGGAAAGAATCCGTTGGTGGTGGGGTTTACTGCTTTGACAGTCGCCTTCCAGCTTAGCTGATTTCGGCAGACTAGTCCCTCCTTGGGACGCATGTGTCTCACAGCATGGAGCTGTAGAGCGTTGCCTTTAGGACTGGTTTAGGAGCTCCTAAATAGTTATGAGGCCGTCGTGAAACGGGGGCCTGATGTTTTAAACTAACCGATCAAAACACGTGTTATTAGCTACAGTGTTCTACTGTATACATGGCGACTGATTCTGGAAGTCACGACCACAGAAGGAGAATGGTTGATCGACAAATAGGTGGAGCTATGCAAATTAGGACGCAACTGATTGGACTATCAGTACTTTGCCGACAATAGCCCTTTGCTCTCTCATTGCCACGAAATACCGGGGCAGAGGGTCTAAAGTAGTAGACAGGCGGAGTTCGATCACATGACCTAGGCAATTTGGCTTTCAGGCATGAACGTATATCACGTGACATGAACGTATATCACCAGGCATGAACGTATATCACCAGGCATGAAGGTACATCGTACACACTCAGTAGTTATGATCTACACCATGACGTTAAATCCTTATCACTGGAAATGGGTGCACAATGATCCGTTGACGTGGGAATTGATGGCATGTATTAAACTGATACCATTCCGGGATACAAAAGACACATAGAAAGTGCTCATGGTTTAAAAGACAAATCGAGCCTTACGGATCATGAGATGTACAGGCAGATAAGATAAGATTGAACACAATCAGCCTGAATAGATCATGACCCCTACAGTTAATGTGAGCGAGTCTGAACGATCATGAGACATACAACCAGTCTGAATGACCAATAAGACCCACAGACAATGTAAATGACAATGACGATGTATACTGCTAGTCTGAATGATTAAGAAGACCCACAGACAATCTACATGAGTGAATGATTATGGAGTTTAACATCGCTGCGGGAATCTTTCACCCATTTGTGACGACAATCTAAATGCTAACGAATACATACATCTAGTCTGAATGATGATGATAGCATACATCTAGTATGAGTGATAATGATAGCATACTAGTCTGAATGATGAATCTAAATGATTAGGAAGAAGAACATCTAGTCTGAATGACCAAGAAGACACGCAACAGGTGTGAATGACCAAGAAGACACAACAGGTGTGAATGACCAAGAAGACACACAACAGGTGTGAATGTTGACGAGACATACATCGACTCAGAATACCGTTTCTTCTTCCTCCAGTAGACGACAGCGACGATGGTGATGAGAATGAACAGGAGCATCAATAGACAGATGAGAACCAGGATGATGATGCCGACGGTGGTCTGATGCCATGGCGTCACCGACTCCGAGTACGGGCTCACTTTCTGTAGGACGTAGTAGTTCCAGGCGGTCCCTGGCGGACAGAAGGCGGGCATGAGTATGATTAGCATGTCCGGGGGTTTGTTAACGCCTGTACAATTGCGACACTAATACATAGAAGCACAGTTAGGCTATAAATAGGAATGGCGCAATAGTAGTAAGTAGGTTACGTCCCTTTGCATTTCGACATCACTAACTTTCGTTGTTCATTATGGACACCAAAGTAACGGCCAGTATATTTACGTCTAGGCTGTTATGTAATGCATTATAGGAATTCAAATTTGATAATATAGGATTAAGCTACGAAGGAAAAATAATGAAAACTTAAAATAATATGCACAGACACGACAATTCAACTTATCTTGAACGCGAGCGGCGACTCTAGTCGTCACTAGCTGGTGACAGCTATAACACATGGCCGCCATTGCAAGTACGTCGGTGGAGAGAAATTCCTTTGATGTTTATACGATTTTCACAAAATTTCCATGCAAATTCGATTCAATTTTAGAATTTTCATTTAAAGTCGATCATTTGTCTTATTTATCACTGCATATTAACAACCTCAAATTATTATAAGCGAAATCGTTCCAAATAGACGGCAAAAAAATAGAAGTATTTTTTGGTGATGAAAACGTTCAAAATGGACGAGAGGAAGTCGCTCATGTCGAAATCTGATCACGCATTCAGCTAGTTTCAGCTGCTCTAAAGGATGGATGCTAATAGTGCTTCGGTGTATTAAAACTATAGAAGACAACCGAAAATATGTACATGCGCCAAAAATCACAAAATGCTGAATTCGTCGTTACTTGGTATGGTATTTTAACTGTTTTATACTGGACTGGAATATGTGTCTACCATCAACAACATCCATACATCAAGCAATCATTTGTCATCATCATCAGAAAAGAAAAAAATTATTAATTTATTTTTATTATTATTATTATCATTATCATCATCATTATCATCATCATCATAATAATAATAATAATAATAATAATTAGTGTAATTAGAATTGTATTCGCCTGTTTAGGCAAACAGCATTCTAAAAGTACTATAACAAGAAAAAGAAACAACAAGAGCTAAACGAATTATAGAGATGTGTTGAACATATTTCATTACCGATTGCTATACGATACACTAGCATTAGCAATAAACCGTCTTTTAAAATCTACAATATCCAGAGCATATTCTGCCCATGTCATTATTAACTATGGACTACGTGCCAGCTGTCTTACTGCACAATATAGATGTATGAAGACGGTGCTGACTTATGCATGCCATAGTAAATTAGATGACATGAACGCGCGGGGGTGACATGTATAGCCCACCTTGTAAGGCCGATGACGGGTTACCGCTGGTATCGGAGGTCAAGGCCGTGACCTGGCTGGCGGTCAAGAAAGTCTTGCTGGTGGTGATGCTGCTCTGAGACTCCGTGGTGTTGTCTGCCACAACAACCACACTGACACTCACAGGGCTGCAACAGTGAGGTGTTACACGTGACGATAGGATGTTACACGTTACCAAATGAGGTGTTACACGTGATGTGATGAGGTGTTACACGTGACGAGATGAGGTGTTACACGTGACGAGATTAGGTGTTACACGTGAAGAGATGAGGAATGACAAGTGACGAGATGCGGTGTTACACGTGACGAGATGAGGTCTTACACATGACGAGATGAGGTGTTACACGTGACGAAATGAGGAATTACACGTGACGAGATGCGGTGCTACACGTTACCAAATGAGGTGTTACACGTGATGAGATGAGGTGTTACACGTGACGAGATTAGGTGTTACACGTGAAGAGATGAGGAATGACACGTGACGAGATGCGGTGTTAGACGTGACTAGATGAGGTGTTACACGTGACTAGATGAGGTGTTACACGTGACGAGATGCGGTGTTACACGCTACTAAATGAGGTGTTACACGTGATGAGATGAGGTGTTACACGTGATGAAATGAGGTGTTACACGTGATGAGATGAGGTGTTACACGTGATGAGATGAGCAATTACACGTTACTAGATGAGGTGTTACACATGACTAGATGAGGTGTTACACGTGACGAGATGAGGAATTACACGTGACGAGATGCGGTGTTACACGTTACCAAATGAGGTGTTACACGTGATGAGATGTTACACGTGACGAGATGAGGAATTACACGTGACGAGATGCGGTGTTACACGTTACTAAATGAGGTGTTACACGTGATGAGATGAGGTGTTACACGTGACTAGATGAGGTGTTACACGTGACGAGATGATGAGTTACACGTGACGATAGGATGTTACACGTTACACTTGCTGTCACACTTGCCTGGCCGCTAGGAGGCGTCGTCTGGTAGGTGGCGTCACAGCTGTCCCCGCCGTCTCCTGGATGCACCACAGTCGGACAAGACACGTGGGGTACTTGACGGCCATGACAGTCTGGAGCTGAGACAGGAACAGGTCCTTCTTGAGCAGGAAGTCCGACTTGCTGATGCCCAGGGTGAAGGTCACGACCACCAGATTCGGGTCGAACGTGTCCACGCGCACCGTTACTGCCGCGACGCTCGTCCGTGCCGGGACGCCTTTGTCGATGGCCGACACTCCTAGAACGTAGCGCTCGTTGACAGTGACGGGAGCAATGATGAGAACATCGCCTGAAGAGGGGAGATAACCATGACAAAAGGATTTGGAAAGGACCACGTGGATTTGAAATGGCAGCATTGAATTGAAAGGACAATGCGACAAACTTATGATAATTCCCTTAATTAATAATTACCTTGAGTTCGGTATTTTAAATGTAAAATAAGTGTCAAAACAAACAATAACAAAATGTACATGTTATGTAACAGCCGCTACAACCGCCGTATCTATATCTGTGCACCTCTCACTATAACAACGAAATATAGCAGTTGTATTCATATCTGAGAAGACATTGGGACGGTTGGTTGAATGTCATAAGTTAATAGGGACAATAAATGCATCGCATTAGTGACATCGAATTCATATTGGAAAGGAAATCAGATATGAAATAATTATTTCTATGTTTCAGTTTCTTCTTAGAATTTGATCTACTGGGTGCTATTCAACCATTAACCTATCATTAATGATCTCTGTCTACAGTGTGCGCCATTATATTACCATAAAGTGCGCCTCCATTACCGTAGAGCGCACCTAATGTGTCTGTTCTACAATGGCACTTGCCAAATAGATCATTATCTGCCATGTATTTTAGACATAGGACATCGTCAACACACTATTTTAGCATTCCCTTGCATGTGGTCCTACCAAGTTAATCATTACATGTAGCGTGGTGGGACCAACTCTGAATCCAATTATTACCTGTGATTGCTCCGATGCTGTAGACAAATCCGTATGGATTGGAAGTGTAGTAGTAAGTTAATTCAGCATTGGTCGTGGCGTCGGCGTCCGTTGCCGTCAACGTGACGATGGTACTGTCACAGGACGCGGTGTAGGCAACCTCCGTGTTGTAAAACGTCTGCGTGAAGACGGGGACGTTATCGTTCTCGTCGTTGACGGTGACGTACACGCTGGCAGCCGCGGTGAGCGGCACCGTGCCGTTGTCGACTGCGAAGACGGTGACGTTGAAGGATGTGTCGGTCTCTCTGTCCATGACGGCTTTGACGGTGATCAACCCTGTCGTGGCGTCCACATTCAGGAACAGATCCCCCCGGAGTCCCTCCGGCGTCGACGTATCGAGCAAATACGTCAGGGCTCCATTGTGCGCGTCAGCGTCACTGGCTGCCAGCTGGATAACGCTGGTACCAACGACAGCGTTTTCGTTGACGAGCGTCGCGTAAACAGTTGAACCGAAGATTGGCGAGTTGTCGTTCAAGTCGTCAATGTTGATAGTGACGTTGACGTCGGCACTCAACTGCGGCGTGCCACCGTCCTTGGCCCGGCATCTCAGGGAGTAGTACGAGAGTGTCTCTCTGTCCAGGTTTGCTACGGTCGTAATCTGCCCGGTTGAAAGGTTAAGGTCGAAATGGGAAGCAACTCCGGTCCAGAATACGACCACCTCGTATGTCAAAGCCGCGTTTGTCAGCGCATCCAAATCGGTTGCCAGAATGGTGCCGACGGCTGATCCGATGGGGACGTTTTCGGCGATGTTGAAGACGTACAGGGCGGTGTTGAAGATGGGGTTGTTGTCATTGATGTCGTCAATAATGATGGTTGCCGTAACGGATGCCGTTCTTTTGGGGGTTCCTTTGTCGACTACGTGAATAACTGGGTTATAGGTCGCTGTTCGCTCTCTGTCCAGTGTGTTCGCCACCGTTACAATACCGCTGCCTACTTCCATCTTAAAACGGAACAAAATCAAACGTCCAAAAAAATAAACCTCGGGCCACCCGATTCGAAGCTTTTGTCTGATTCATGGTGACAATGGATTTGAATGAAAATAGTAATGTTTACTATTGAAGATTGACGATAGCTCAACAAGGACGTATTTGAACAGATTGTATGGTAGAGAAATAGTATTAGAGAGACAGACAAAGAAAGAGAGTGATAGATAGAGATAAAATCGGAGAAGGAAAAGTGTGTTTGTTTGTGTGTGTGTGTGTGTGTGTGTGTGTGTGTGTGTGTGTGTGTGTATTTGTGCACGTATGTTTGTATGTGTGTATGTGTTATTGGGGTTTAAAGTCGCTTTCAAGATTCTTTCACTTATATCACGACTTGTCAGTTTAGGGCAGGAGGAAACCCG
>JAUTBT010085199.1:0-11771 GCA_032361225.1 Lepetodrilus schrolli | reverse complement strand
ATATATATATATATATATATATATATATATATATATATATATATATATATATACTTACATACATATGCTAATTAAGTAATTTACTAATTATATAGTGATGCTTGAAGTTGTGTATTTAGTTCATTCCATACAACTATGGACCAGTATATTGATCAATTGATAGACTACAACCAGTAAGTAAAATAAAATGTGTTATAAAATAATGTATATCATAATAAGTTGACAACACAAACATTAATTACACACGTTTATTATGTTTTTGTCTTTGCATGAGTATTGTATCATGATCAGCTGTCAAAATATTAATCAATGTAAATTTATTCTACGATAAATAGTCCGACTATTCAGAAACCATAACAAACAAACTACCTTTTAATTGCTCTGGCTTATTTATAATTTGGTTGTTATATACAACGGTAGTAAATACAGTTTCACCTATGAGGACTTAATAATAATTTTATTTATATATATCACAGAAACATACCGATCCTGGGATTCGAACAAAGGTTGCTGGATTGTTATACGCTATAGCGATTCGAACCCGAAATGCTGGATTGTCCAACGCTCTACCGACCATATATTACCAATTACCTATAAGTCCGTTTAACACAAAACGCGTACTGCTGCCATTATTTGTTTTATGAATACTAATAAATCCGTAGGAGGAAGGCTGGTTACTGTCACCTGGCCCCGATTTCTCGAAACAAACTTGAGTTTGACATTTTGCTCAGCTGAAATTTCACCTATTGACTCAGTGCTGTAACATGTAAAATATGAGCTGTGTTTATACTAGTATACAGGCTCGACCACTTGACACACTTTTCATGCGCAAATAAATATTCCCTTGGATTCAAATGATATACGACTTGAAAATCATCAAAGACATTTGAATTCAAACTTGTTTTAATGACGATACAATGTGCTAGTGTTTATCAAGTCTTTTACAACTTGAACATGTAACAAAATGACTATCTTTACGATAACTAAAAATAGTAAAAGTAGTACAATCATAGCACAAAAGCGATATTCAACTAGTCAGATAATTCAGAACCGTGATGACATAATGTAATAATTCACTCAGTCTGTTATTACCCCAGCGTGTTTTTTCAACTGTGACGAACGTATTGGTTTCTAGCGTCCCCATTGGTTGAAATACCAGGACTACTTTTGAAAGTACACTCATCACTCGACACGATCGATAAAAACCGGAAGTTAGGTTAAATACAGATACATGTACCAACAACAACAAAAGATTACTATAGACTTGTTACCTTAAATTTATTATTATGTGATCAGTTCAGAACATGAATATCACCGAAATTATATGATAAATATACCAAGTAGATTTATCTAATATCTTTGGAAACCCCAAAATTGATATCGTCTGCTTGATTATGGCTACAAAAACAATACAAAGTCAATGACAACAAATAATCGGAATGAGTTCTTTCTCCGACATAATAAGTAATAGTATTTTACTGCGCCAATATATCGGGGAATGCCCTGTCAAAATTGAATACCCGTTTTACGTGGAAAGCATACAATAATCCAGTTTTCAGCACTTCTTGAAATTCAAGTTGAAAGTTTTGAAAACAATTCACAGCGATATTTGTTCAATAACGCATATATTCACTGATGATTTCTCCATCTATCTTAGTTGTTAATCCAATGAATTTAGTATGGTTCGATCTTGATTGTTAGTATAGTATCTTCTAGCCTATTTGTTCCTGTCGACCACACGCTCGCGATCAGCTGATGATGTTTACTAAGACTGCTGACCTTACCGCCCGCACTGACAGACTAATAATATTTATTAACGAGGCAAGATCATACTTGCAAGTATTTTCTATATTTAAAAAATAATTGTTTGATGTGTATTTTTCTAAATAATAGTAATAATTAACAAAAAAATCTGAAAATAAATCTATCCATACTGTAAGACACGTTCTTTCCCAAAGGAGTTCTTTCCCAACAGTGCTCTGTTCTAAATATAGACCGCACGGACCTCGGAGCGGACCATCTCCAGCTCGAGGAAGTCCAGTATAGGCCTGTGTCTGGTCTGTTTTATGGAACTGTTTAGGCCCTGTATACCCAAACTCGGAGTGGTAAGATGTCGTTTATTTCATCATGCACATGTCGATCAAGAGATCAGCTCGAACAGCTCACATCTAACACCAAGAAAGAAAATCACTGCTGTCAATATATTTCTCTGTTACGGATCAACATCTACTTGTCGATAGATTAACCAGAGAGACCCTGTAATGTATCGTGAACTCAATTGTTTTTCTTACGCAGTAATTTAACTAGCTGGTAGGGAAAACACTACCAATGTGAATGCATATCATGGTTTCTGTGAGAGGGATCTGTGTACATAGATACGTGTGACGTCACAATTTTGGGGTAGGTGTCTTTGGATAGGAAATAAATATATTTCTCGATGACTAAAAAATCTGACATGTCGGGAAAAATTGTTCATTCAGAATATGCAATAAACCCGATAGTGACCATTATTCCAGTTTGTGCATAACATTATTACTCTCGGGACATAAAGTTGATATTAAATAGAACATAGTGTAATTTCCCTATATAGTACAATTCTCATTAAGGTAAAAATTCACATAAGAAGTATAAAATTAAAACTTAAAAATAAACTACTACATTTGTGACAACAGAATTATGGCAATGTAACCACACATGATAACAAATGGTGACCAGAAAGAAGGTATTTTCATAGAACCACCGTTTATACATTTATCGTTTGTGACGTGCGAGCTTTCTTTGCAATGTTTCTTGTTGATCCCGACGCAAGATGCGTAACCCATTACGTGCGCGATGTAGTTCTGCTCGTGCACTCCGTGGAACAGGTGCGCCATTGGTCCCTGTGCGTAAATAGCGACATCCTCGGCTCCATGAGATTCATAGTCCACTCTAACAATGCTGTGGAACCTGAACTCTTTGGTGGCTGAAATAAAATGAACTATAATACAAACTTTCTTGTTTATTTTTATTTTACATACTGTTTTTTGAAAGATTAACAGTTCAACTAATGTATTAAACAAGAACACATACATTCATATAAAATACGTTTGACCATGAAAGATGTTAACAAACCTGTGATTGTATGCCTTTAAACAAGAAGACATTAAAACACGAAAGAACTAGGAACGTTGGTGAAGATCCCCCTGGTGTAGAACATGTAAGCAATTTACCAGTTGGGCAAATATTGTAAAAGAAGCGAAAGAACCTGTACTTTATGCAATTCTTCATCTATAGCTAACGAATTTCATTATATCTTTAGATACAAATATTTACTTCCCCAGAGAAAACATTAAGTTGCTGATAAGTATTATCATTTTACAAATATTCATAAACTTTGTCGACTCTTAAATTCAAACGTTATGAAATAACGTAAAGATCTATGTTTTTTTCTGAAATGTTTACCGAATTGTCAATGACTAATATAAATGTATACCCCCTGTTATCATGATCCGCTTATACTATATATATGACCATCGAGTGACCTGTTTTTGTGGTATTGAGGTTCGAAGCGAGCTGCGCGCGATATGTTGACGATTGTATCGAAATTATAATCGTAAACGTTGAGAACACTCACCTCCTCGCGTTCTTTTATCATAAAACACTGCTATTTCCACGCTTAAATTTAACAATACGCCGCCCCGGCAGTCATGACACAGACGTATACACCTTTCCGTGATAAACGGGGGGAAAATGTTCATCTACGGAGACCAAGTTGGAATAAAATTCGAAGATTTTTAGAAACTGGCAATATTCAGAAGCAGAAATAAACCACAAAATAGTTCAAATAATCAGGGTTTGCCTCTAATGAAAATATGTTCCTACCAGTAACTTAAAAAAGTTGCTGGTCCTGCTGAATAGTTTCTGGTCCTGTTTTTTGTTTGTGTAATATTTAATCAATTCAATCACTAGAATTGTCGAAATTCTTAATCAAATTGTAAATGAGATATTTCATGGTATTAGTAATTTATTTTGTATAACATTCCCAGTCAGTTACTAAACTAAGTCTTTATTTACACATCAGCACATAGACGTTTTGAAGGTCCACAATTTTATTGTGAATCTGATATAGCTAAGTCGGCAAAGGTGGAGATCAGGGCCCCCTCTATTTCATCGATTTTCTGAAGCGGGGATAGGGATATGGTTAAGATAATAGCACAGACATATACATTTGCACCTAGCAACTACATAAGCATTGTCTTTGTGATGATAACTCTTTTATTCATGGAAATATCCAGGCTATTCCATCAGCTGGCCACCCGCTGTTACGTAAATTACGATGGGTAATGGCCGATCTCATCAAAACAGAACGTCGCTGAATAAAGTACTACGGATTGATTACCACAAAAACGGTCATCAATATTGATTTATTTGGTTGCAAAATTGCATCCTAGATGTCTGTGGAATCATGAAATACATTTTTCAACCGAGATTCGGCCAAATTTACCCTGAAATGTCCGATTCAGAAAAGAAAGAATCTGAATCAAACAGTCCACTTCACGTTCAAAATGAAAATTGCAGATTATAATATTTTCAGGGGCGTAGCTTGGTTTAAATTAATGTGTAGGCCGAATCATCAATGCTAGGGGGGTCTGGGGGTTGTCGGATGTGTCACTGTGTTTAAACGGCCTATATAGGTAGCTACGCCCCTGATTTTATAGTAGATGTTTTATATTGTTTGATACAAACCCCGAGTGTTTGTTTAGTTTCGTTAGCTATCTCGACGAAACGCATTCTCCGCTTGCTAGCTGCCTAAGCTGGCGAGGATTCACATAAGATGCAATGTGATTGGTCATGATGCATGCTTTCGACCAATCAGGTCCTCGTGTATAAATGGTTGCGTTTTAAGTAGACATTTGTACTGTAACTCAAATAACTCGGGTTTAGAGTGTGATTTGATCGTGTGGCGTAATTTAAACGTAGCAAATGAAATTGCACTTTGCGCGATTAATAGTGTATGCGGTAATGATGACCTGCACGAATATACTTGTATCACCGTTGGCGTTTAAAAATAAACAAATGTGTCAGTCTGTCTTCAATTTGGCTAGCACCCGTCTCCTACAACTACCTAATAATGATTTAGTTTATTCATGAAAACATCAGCCTTACTTGTATCTTTGCCGGACAGGTTAGTCATTGGCCCACTCGGTCCATCTCCATACATAATGCCAGTCTTCTCCATGCCATCCCTGGATACGTCCCAGTCAGCATAGGGTTCAACTTTGCCTACAAATGGGAGATAATCACTGTTGTCATGTTTGAGACAATTTAGGGGTGAGCATTTATCTTTTATTTATTTTTAGTTTAATTGGAGTTTAGAGCCGCTTTCAATATTATTTCACTTAGTATTATGATTTAAAGAAAAAAACATATATTTGAAAGATAAACGAGTTGGTTTAATCTAGGGGTGGTAAATCATTATTAAAGTACATTAAAGCCCAATATTTTATATATATTTGTGAAGACAAGTTCGTGAATAATTCCTGATGTTTTATGAATTCATTAAGTTATTCTTAATGTGAGGTTTGCACGGGACTTTTTTTGTATATGGTGATCACTACGACATGATTACGACATTGAGAGAGAAAAAGCGAGTCAGCAGGTCCCTTGGATTATGCTACCACAAATGAATAAAAACCTAATGAATTCCTAAAACAACATTAATTGTTCACTAACTTGTCTTCACAAATATATAAACATACTGGGCTTCACATAAATAGAATAGTTTATGCATGTAATCATCACCTTTATTTAACAATACGATTTGTTACATATGCTACCAATTTGCCATACTTGAGAATAGAGGAGGAGCTCTGAATGGTTGATATTTTAACTATATTAATAAATAGTAATCCAAGCCTCGCTGGTCGAAAACGGAGTTGAGAATAGCAATATCTTCCAGGGAATTTGACGAATGTAAGTAGGCATAATGTCCGGTCTTTCGAGGATGTTTAATTCCATTCACCTAGAATATCCGAGCCTCTTTTTGGATATCCGCCGAGGCTGAACACGTGCGAGTGGTCGGCAGTGACGACGGTCAGGGTGTCCTTCTGATTGGTCAGAGCTAGTCCCGCAGCAATGGCTTCGTCAAAAGTAACCACCTCGTGGAGCGCCCGCTTGGCCCAATTCTCGTGGTGGGCGTGATCGATGCGGCCGCCTGTTGATATGGGCGTACACGTGTATCGGTAGACAAAGTACAATATTCTAAGACTGGACTGGGTGGATGGAGAGAGAGAGAGAGAGAGAGAGAGAGAGAGAGAGAGAGAGAGAGAGAGAGAGAGAGAGAGAGAGAGAGAGAGAGAGCTGCTCGTTTTATCAATATAGCAACATAACTGTTCACAGTTTACAAGTCTTATGTCATCTAGGATCGCATCACCTGTTTTAGTAATAGCTTAATACATTCGCATATATAAACAACGCCATTAAGTCATGCAAAATGTTTTTCCTAATTTGACATTTACCTTCAACCAGTAGGAAGAATCCTTTTTCGTTTTTCTGAAGAATCTGGATGGCCTTTCGCGTCATCTCGGCCATTGAAGGTTCTCCATTCGAACTGTTGTCTCTGTCGATGTCGTATTGCATGTGACTTGGGGAAAATAGACCTGAAATTAATGTAACTATCGATGTCGTTTCTAGAATTAAAAACACCACTACTCGGTAGGCTTACATGCGTCCATTCGCCCAATGACATTACGTAATAGTGCCATCTTCCGCAAATTCATACAATTGCTATTCCAATTACTATTGCAGCTACACGTACTATAGTATTTTCATTGCAGCAACTCCCATATTATGTTATTAGATAATAAGATACTGGGCGCGTCACTCGCAACGGTCTAGGAAACAAGGAAACACGAGGGGATAGTTTGGCACTATTAGTTGGCTGCATGCGTATACGAAACAGAGAAAGATAGTTTTTGTTTTCCCAGATAAGTCCTGCCAGTAAGTTAATTACCCATCCCCACAGGTCTGAAAGGTCCACGTACGTGGCGGGTATTCGTGCATTCCGCTCACCCAACAGATAATCTGTCTTCTCAGGATCCACAGCATCAAATTGGCCTTTATTCCACACGTAGGACGCTGTTTTACCTTCTTCTGACCTCTTCCTCTTCCACTCCTGAAAATGTACGACGACGACAACGGTAATATTAGTTACCAGTGTGATTTACGGGGTGTACAAGCCGATATGTCTCGTATACCCCTCGACCGAAGAGACCGAAGGTCGAGATGTGTACGAGAGATGTAGGCTTGTAAAAACCCGTATGCCGCGCAATTTATCCAAAATCGTAATAGATCTACATACTTTTAAGAAAGCGAACCTGCGAATATCCATACAGAATGTGTTTCTAATGTGCGAGTCGAGGGCGGACGCCATGACGTCACAGTGGTCATGCTATCTCAACTTTTAACTAAGGCACAAACAGGGGTGTACGAGTTTTTCCATGATATCTCTCAACCAATCAAAAAACAAGAATCGTCGCATATTTTGGATAATGATAATTATGCGTATGCTTATGATGATAATGATTATGATAATGATGATGATTATGATGATGATGATGATGATGATTATGATAATGATGATGATGATGATATTGTATTGTATTGTTTTACTGATTCTTATGTCAGTTTTCATTGGTAAGCCTGAGATTTGTATTGGGTGAACCTCAATAAGGTCTCGACCATCAGCTCTCTGTTGGTCGTCGACCTTCCCGGTTTGGGGGTCTGTCACGTTGTTCAGGAGGAACGCGCGTCTTCCTCCTCCCATTATGACCTAAAGCACGATAAACAATAAAAACAAACATTATTAGATAATAATAATAATAATAATAATAATGTTAACATTTATATTGCGCAAACTCCATGCTCTAAAGCATGCTCATATCGCTACATTAGTTCACCGGTCAAAGCGCTAGAAGGCTTATCATTCACATGCCCATATTCTTCCGAGTACCCATTCTCTGCATTATCGAACTAAGCCACTAAGTTGAGACCACAGAATGTTCAGCCTGGGATGCTCTCACATTGTCGGTCATATATCCATGAACTAGCCGACGCATTATCGAACTAAGCCCACTTGCCTATTATAGTAAGATGACACCACAAGGTTTTTCAGAATATGTTTCAGACTATGATCCCTCCAACAACTACCTCTAACTTCTTTGGCACGTCAATAAGAAAGGTCAAAATACATTGACAGTCATTGAAAGTGTACCAATAACGAAAATGCCCAAATTGTGGATTGCCGCAAAACAATTTTTAAGTGTCCTGTACGAAATTTCGTAGCTACTAACTCGAAGGTAAACTTAATTCAAACCGAAGCCATAGACTATATACCATAGATCTACGGTTGGAGTTAATGTTGCCTTAGAGTAACGCCGTTTCGCACATGATAGTCCTGGCCTGCGTATCACAAAAGGGTCTTACCGGTAGTCCTGGCGTAAATCGAGGAATACGTCATTTCCAGCTACAATAAAAGCGTGGCGTACGCCGTGATTTACGCCAGGACTACAGTACGGCCCACTCGTGAAACGCAGGCCTCGGGGTCATAATTTTATATAATGTATATATAAAATTATGACCATCCACCCACCTTGATGTCCAGGTTGTCTATGAGTTGCTGAGCGATGTCCTTGCACGTCTCCGTGTTGTCGGCCTTGGCCATTTCCACGTCGCCCTCCCAGTTCCGGTCTGCAAGGTGAGCGTAGCCCGAGGCCGGGGTGGCGTGGGTTATGCGCGTGTTGGTCACAACGCCCACGGATTTGCCTGAAATCGTTAAAAAATTGTTATATTGCCTGTGAGGTATAAAGAGCACTGGTTAATACATATATACCGAGTTGCCTGCGACGTGTATTTAAAGCGCACTGGTTAGTATTGAAACGGATTTACCTGCGACGAACAAACACGCACTGGTTAGTACGACAAACGATTTGCCTGCGACGAACAAATACGCACTGGTTAGTACGACAAACGATTTGCCTGCGACGAACAAATACGCACTGGTTAGTACGAACAAATACGCACTGGTTAGTACGACAAACGATTTGACTGCGACGAACAAATACGCACTGGTTAGTACGAACAAATACGCACTGGTTAGTACGAACAAATACGCACTGGTTAGTACGAACAAATACGCACTGGTTAGTACGACAAACGATTTGCCTGCGACGTCTAAAGCACACTGGTTCTACATGTATGACAACCAAGTTTCCTGCGACTTGTATATAAAGCACACTGATTAGTATTGTAACGGGGGGATTTCAACATGGCTATACTATCCAATTCCGGCAATGGAAGACACCATGATGGATGTGTTGATATTATATTTCCAGCTCCATTCCAACATTATAATGTATAACTGAATCTCATTACAATTAGATACATCGTACTAATTATAGAGATACTCGCATTGACATATTTATACAGTAAATTGGATAATTATTAGATTAACTGAGCTGGGGCCAAGCTAAAGTTGCTAATGATGGCTGGCTTGATTACACTTGATTCAGACGGTCTAATTTGTAAGACCTCATTAAGAATATTGTAACAAATATCATACTGTCACAGTATTACAACCGAGTTGCTTGCGAGACGTGTATTCAACGCGCATTGGTTGGTAATACAATCAGTTACTACAATGCGCACAGGTTACAACGACAAAAAACCACAATAACACGATTTGTCTACGATGTATAAAGTGCACTGGCTACTAGAACCAACGATTTGCCTGCAGCGTGAAACGCACGTTTGACTGCAACGTGAAGAGCACTGATTGATACGACAACCGAGTTTCCTGCGATGTGTATTTAAAGCGCACTAGTTAATACGACCCAAAAAATTCTGCGCATAATAATGCGCACTGGATATTACGACGAACGATTTGCCTGCGACGTGTAAAGCTCAGTGATCTCAGTGTTTTCTGTACTATTGTCATGAATTCTATGAAACGAAAAGCTTCCTAGCAAATCCCTGTCCGCGATTACCACAGGAGAGATAAAAATAAGCACAAGGCAAACATCAGAGTGGTCTGAAACCAGTTATAACTAACCGTACCCTCATCAACGGACCATTTCAATATGGTTGTAATCTTCCCGGCTTCAACACTCTTACAGTCTCCCCTCTTTACGGTGGCATCCACGCCAATCGTGCCAAAGTTGGCTTTGACCCCGCCAAGATAGGCGGCAGCCGTCGCCGCGGAGTCGGGCGTGCTGTAGTCCGCGATGTACGTCTATGGGTGGGAGAAACTGTATTTATAATAATAATAATAATAATAATAATAATAATAATAGAGTCTAGTATATTTATAAAGCGTATGACTCCATGCTAATGCATGCTCGCAGCGTTAAATGCTACATTATTATTTACCCCAGTCAATGGGTCACTGTGCACTCATTTCGCCTTCCCAGCTCCATGGGGATCATCCAACTCAAGCAGCCGTTTCAGGTACTTGAAGGTTAACATTAGATCATACAATTACATATCTTCCTATTGGGCACCTATTTTACAGCTGGGCGGACTGAAGCAATGTGGATCTAAGCACTTTATCCAATAATGCTACACGATGGCTTGAGCTAGGCTCGAACCCGGCATGCTATATCTAGACCACTGCGTTACGTGTATACACATATGTGTTGTTTTACCAGTAGAATGATTTCAGTACTGAGTCAGTTTTTAAAACAGATTGTATGAAAATACACAAACGTATACACACCCACACACACATTTTCTGAGTATTATTTCAATTTGGTATTCGTTCTAGTATTGCAATACCCTTCATAATCATATTATTGTGTCTCTATATACTAGGGAAAACAATGTTATATGTATTATATTATTTTGTTTTTATGATGGAGCATTAACATGTATATAGCGAAGAGATATTTACAATTTGGTTAACTTTCTAAAGAGTTCATGCCAAACCTTAGCAAGAGCAATGTTGGTGAACTTTTCGAACGACATGGTTGTCTCCTCTTCGGTTGTGCCCGCGAGTTGACCTTTATACATGCGTCCTCCAGTTACTGTGGTAACGCCCATTCCGTCTCCCAGATACAGCACGACGTTTTTGGCAACGTTGTTATTATCTTTGACTTTGTTAAGGGCAGCGTTCAACTCGTTCTGCCCAATAGCGATCCATTTTTTACTGTCATCGACTGGCCCCCAAAAAAGCAATAAAAATGAAATAGCATACACACCTGCAGACGAGTTATGCTATTAAATCCATGTCTGAGTTTCTAAGGTCGACCTGATTTACTAATGCTTGTGCAGATGAAGTAAAGGAGTATAGGGAAGTGATATTTACGCAAGTATTCGATAGATTTATGCAACACACACACACACACACACACACACACACACACACACACAAACTCACACATACACACACACACACTCACACATACTCACACATACACACACAAACATGCACACATACTCACACACATGCGCGTGCGCGCGCACACACACACACATAGACAAACCCAGACTCGCACCAAACACTCATATACACATACCTGAACGTACACACATACAAGTTTTTTTTTATTCACCACCACCCCCGCCTTCGGTGGTACAAGAGAATATATGTAATTACATTTAGTGCATATTTTGGATGGCGGCTAGGTAAATAATTTCCATTATAGTACACCCCAACACAGACAGCGAGAGAGAGAGAGAGAGAGAGAGAGAGAGAGAGAGAGAGAGAGAGAGAGAGAGAGAGAGAGAGAGAGAGAGAG